>BPLR01000398.1:0-13845 GCA_021605095.1 Caerostris extrusa | reverse complement strand
ATTTCGCATGGGAACTGACTACATTTGACTGGCCACTGGACTTAACTTTGAGATTTATACTCTCAGATGCTGAAAGCGAATTTTTGTAAGGAGTAGGAACCTAAATATTTTAAGGTATTCTCTATTATTTAAAGAATAAAATTCTAATTAAAATATTTTGTAGAAAATACATTATGATTATATATATATATGTGTGTGTGTTTCTTATATGCCATACTCTATTAAAATAATGTTCTGTTTCATTGCAGTGCAGACACAACTCAATTCAGATAGTTTTCGCATTTGAACGGAAGAAACCATGTTTGAGTAGGATAATATTTTTGCGTATTAGATTTGAAGTGTGTATTGAAATTATTTTACAATCTTCCACATTGCTCATTTGTTGAGTTGTTAATCGTACGAACAAATTTCATTGAATTGTAAACATTAGTAATATTATTTGTTTATTATATAAATTTTTAAAAATGGAGACAGAACATTTAGCATCTATGGAACACTTTGCATATACTTTATTTGCTTATCAATACGGTGACCGTGAAGTTTTTAATATTATGCTCAATTCCCCTAAATTCTGAAGAACGACTGACCTTGAAACGAACGTGGAAAACTTTGATAAAAATGAATGACATTTACGGGAAAATATTTGATGACTCTTTTGAAAAGTTGGAAGACGATTACTTTCTGTATTCGAAAAGAGAGATTTCGCTGTATTCGTGTTATTAAAAAGCGTTATATTGTATGTTTTAAATATCCTTTTGATGAAAACGTGATTAAAAGAATTAGTTATATCGGAAATAATTTTATATTTAAAAATAAATGTTGGAATAAATGTTATATATAAAGCTTTAATGAAAGATTGAATTTGTATTATATATAAAAATAAATAAATTTTCAATTCATAAAATGAAATAAAATAAAACAAATTTGAAAAAAATGTTTCGACTTAATAGTTGTTTCTTGATTAATTATACCAGATTTTTATTTAATTATGACTTTTCGTGGTAATGATACGGCCTCCTTCTTACGTGAATTTATAACGTAATCTTTTGAAATAAAAAATTGTTTGTAAATATCTCGCAGAAAAGTGAGAAGAGTTTTGAGATCCTTCGCTTTATTCTAGATTTGTATTTCTTTTAAAAAAATGTATAAAGTTTATAAATTATTTGTTGCTGCTCTTGAACACGTCCGAACGCGTCTGTCGTGTTTTGAAATCATCCATATTAATAGGGTATCTTATCTGTTTCAAAAGACATCGATGGTTACTGCAATGTGGTCAGCCATCTTTCTGGGAAAAAACATTATCAGAACTATCAGAATTAACTTTCTGATGTAATTCTGATGATTAATATGGAGACTTTCGACTATTGATATAAAGCATGTTTTTGAATGTTATTTATTGGATTTATATAGAATTTGAACTTATATCAAAATGAATTTTACTAACAATAAGAAGTTAATTATGGATGTTGAAAATGTCCAAGAATGAGGGGTTTTTAAAATGGGAGTTAAACAGGGCATTTATAGCAGCGATGTCAGAAATTTTTAATCGAGTACCCCTACGATGAAAATAATTAAAAATCCCCTCCCATAAAATGCTAAATAATGTTTATTATACTATATTTACATAATATTATACTAATTTTTATTTGTTTTTATATATACACTATCGGCATATAAAAAAAATTGCAAATTTACATTTTTAATCAGAGTTTATTAAGGAGAAGTGGAGGTGGGACCTGAAATTACCGGGGAGCTCTCTATAATAAATGCACCGGATTTAAAGCGTATTTGCACGAAGCAGTTTTTTTATTAGCAATGAAATGTATCTTCCATCAAATGTTTGTTTCAAATAGGTGTTTGTGTGCAAGCAATTGGAAGCTGATGCTCTTGTGATGTTGTCCAGATGCTGCTTGAACCAGATGCAGTGACCTATGAGAGGATCTCTCACTCACTTGATACACCAGCAAGTGATCGTGAGTCTACGTCTTTGTGCACCCAAAGAAGTACGCGTACCCTCGCGAGACCAATGCTTAACTCAGACATGAGAGCTGTATTAAGAATTTCTCCCTCTTCATTACTTTCAGGTGTATTGGCAATAACGAGTATCATCCCAAGGATTTGTAATGTATTGAACAAATTAAATACCAGAATATTAACAACCTTGCGTTGAACTCAAGAAGTGGTTGTTGATACGATACCTCAGCAGTTCTTTGAAATTCTATTAGACTGAATAAAAAGAATATTGCTTTGAAAAAGGGAATCATCTTATTGGACTTGGGAACTAGAACAGAAATAAACATTCTCTCAGGGTTTCTATCATATTTTTAAAAAATGTCATATGATAAGATTATTAAAATAGGTAAAAGTGTGGTCACCACTGTTGGTGTATGTCTCAACAATTTTCCTTATCCAGGTATAATTTTTAACTCTCCATTAAAATACAATGCTAAATGAAAAGTAATGAAAATATTGATTCACATAGCAAAAATTTTGTAAATGGATAATTTCATTTGTCATAAAACATGGAACGGTACAGAGTTTTGTAAATACGGTAAAACTCTGTCCCGGTCTCTCGAAAATAAAAGCGGATATAATATATGTATATACATATACATATATATATATATACATATACATATATATATATATACATATATA
This sequence comes from Caerostris extrusa, assembly GCA_021605095.1. NCBI lineage: Eukaryota > Metazoa > Arthropoda > Arachnida > Araneae > Araneidae > Caerostris > Caerostris extrusa. Next base: position 11,187 of record BPLR01000398.1, on the reverse strand, counting down.
CATATATATATATATATATATCTATATATATATATATATATATATATATGTATATATATATATATATATGTATATATATATATATATGTATATATATATATATATATATATATATATGTATGTATCTATATATATGTATATATATATATATATATATATATATATATATATATATATATTATATACATATATATATATATACATACATATATATATATTAACAACTACATATATATATATATATATGTATATATAATGTATATATATATGTATGTATATATATATATATATATATATATATATATACATATATATATATATATATATATATATATTCTCCCTATATACATATATATATATATATATACATATATATATATATATATACATATATATATATATATATACATATATATATATATACATATATATATATATATTATATATATATATATATATATGTATATATATACACATCAGGAAGGGCATTTTTACTCTCATTTCTGCATCGCTTAATTGTGCCAGGACAATTACTTCGAAAACATATTCATTCTCACATCAATGAAAGAAAAGTTTTTGCAAAAACCAAAAAACCCTGTCTATATTTGTTCTTCAGCTAAGTTCAGACCTTTTCATTGATTTGCTCTGATTCCATTGGTTTTTACAAGGAGATCTATCATAAAATCCTTCAGATTAAGATTGGTTTTGATTTGTTCCTCTACTGTCATTTTTTTGCATACTAATTAGACCGGGACCTACAGTATAACGTGGATTCCGTTCGACGGACAAATATCCATGACACCGCGAGGATTCGAACCTGAAGCCTGTGGAACGGAAGAGCAGAGTGCTAGCCATTTTGTCATTGAGCCGCCTTCAGATGGGAAAGGACACGCTCTCCATTAACATTCTCATTAGTTGTGGATGTAACATATTTCGTTAAATAGGGAGGGTGGGGGGCTGTTTCAGATTTAATCGCACTTTTTAATTCTATCCTCGATAAACTCAATCGTTCTAAATCCCTGACCATCCATTTAGGAACCTCAATTCTTTCTTTCTCAGAAGAAGTGCGAATGTGAGGCAATTTGGGGGTTTTGTATAAACAATGTTATTTCAATTTTGTTGCATAATATATTTGTGTTTCTATGAAGCACGTGACAATTTACGAAGAACCCCAAATTAATTAAAACTCACTGTTATTTAATTTTGATTTAGTTTTGAATTTTGATGATCTTGGATAGATTGGAGTAAGTTTAGGGAAACATATGGTTTATCTATCATTGTTAAGTTGGTGATGATTTGTTGGTAAGATAGTAAAATTGGTAAATGGTCGCTATCAAAAGGCTCTGGTAATGTAATGGAAATGTTCTGGTAATTATCTGCACTTGTGAATTAACAGTTTTACATGAAAATACCTTATGATATATATATATATATATGAGGAATCATGTACCATGCTCTATTTAAACAAATTGCAAAATATAGAAAAGAACTTAACATTTGAAATCTATCATTTTATATGTAGCACAGGGGGTCTCCAAACTTTCCAGCCTTAGGGCCATACTGTTCACTCAGTAAGTACCAAGGGCCCAAACCGTTTTAGTTTTTCTGCCATTATCTATAATTTCTAGACTAGTCGCCGAGTACGCGCTCTGAGCGAGCATACGCTTTGCTAAATTCGCTGGTTCAATTGCTATTGTGTTTATCGATACAATACCGTGACACTTGACGACATCTATTGGTTAAAAGCGGAAATTGGTAGGTATAATGTTAGTGGTATTCATTTAAATTATTAGTTAGTTGTTATGCTTCAGTTAAATTTTCTGCGTATTGTGCTTGTCATTAAGCTTTACCTAGCATGTAAATAAAACCGAGCTATTGTTATTCTGTGTTTTTTTTTTATCCAAATTATTACAGCAACAATAAGCTATTCGCTGTCGGGGGCCGGATTGATGACACTGGCGGGCCGGATCTGCCCGCGGGCTGTAGTTTGGCGACCCTTGGATGAGGAATATCATTTTTACAGGAAAACAATATATTTAGTACAGTAAAAATTAAAATCATTTGCATCAATGCAGTAGATAAACAACTCAATTTGTATATCTTTTGGGTTTGAACGGAAGAAACCGTGTTTTAATAGGATAACATTTTTTTGCGTATTAGATTCAGAGTGTGATCTGCGATTATTTTACAATCGGTCACGCCTCCCATTTTCTAAAGTGTTGAGTGTATGAAGCAACTTCACTTAGTTGTAAACATTAGTAGAATTAAATTTTTATTATATAAGTTTTAAAAATGGAGGCTGAATTAGAACACTTTGCACACACTTTATTTCTTCGTCAATATGGTGACTGCGGAGCTCATAATATTATGTACGATACCCTAAATTCCGAAGAAAGCTTAACCTTAAAACGAGCGCTGAAAACAATAAAAAAAATGAATGACATTTACGGTAAAATTTTTGATTACTATTTTAGAAAACTGAACAACGTCAATTTTCTGCATTCGAAAAGAGATTTCGCGGAATTCGTGGTGGTAAGGAGTATGGATTTCTGCGAATCACCATCGTTTTACAATTTCTTACTGGTTTGTCTTTTTATGTGCCGCCTCCTTCAAAGTCAACCTGAATGCCTTTTACTTCTTCAAACAGCGGCCAAGTGCCTCATGATCTTGTATTATCACCGATATGCGGATTTTTATGGCGAACGGCAGTCTTACCGGAATGCGGAAGTATTTTGACGAAATTAAGAAAGGAGATTTGAGAAATTTTATTTTCTATAATGCTAAGTCAGACGATAAAGGTATTTTAATTCCAACCTTTGAAGACGTATTCGAAATCGTAACAAGGTTTGATGTATATAATTACATAGATTTTAATATGGGAGGCACTGCATTTGAATATTTGTATGATAACTGTTATCCTTCTGAAGAAAACCGAAATGTAGGGGACAATCTTAAATCGCAGGAATCACATGCGACTTTAGATATGGAAGAAGAAGATAATGAAATAGAGTATTCGTTGGAAGAGCTTGGTATATCTTCTGAAGAAACAGTCAATAGAGTTCAAATGAAGTGTTCCTATTGTGGAGAAAAATGTTTTAAATATCTTTTGTTTCAAGTTTTATACAGATTACGTAATTCGCCAAAATAATCAATACACAAGTTAAACAAGACAAATTAGAATTTCTATAAAATATTTAATTAAATTGATAAAATATTAACGAATTTGTTTTGTACAACTTTGTAGTATTTTAATGATATTTTAAATAGCTGATACAGAATTTTGTGCAGAAATGTTTTTGTACATCTTTTATAATTTACTAATTTGCTGTTTATACAAATATGTCGTATTTTGTATATTTTATAAATTAAACACTCATATTTCACACATTATATATTGTAGATTTTAAATATACTTTGATGGAAATGTGTTTTAAGAATAAATTGTTTCGGAAAATGTTTTTATATTAAGGCACACATTTTGGAATTGTTTTTGTATATGTAATTATATTTCTGTGCATTGTTTATATAACTTTAAATTAGGATTCGATTTGTTTTATATGCATGTAAATAAATTTTAAATTAATAAAAGGAAATAAATTGAAAAAAATCTTTTATATATATATGCTCGAAATTTTTTTCAATTTAAAGAACTGTTTCTTGATTATTTGCATAAATATACAAATGATTTTTATGGCTTTTATGCTAACGATGTAAAAAACTCTCGAAATTTGTTTCCCTACGTAATTCAAAAGCAATATATATATGTTATTAAATTTAGATGGCTCAAATAAGGAATTTATAAGCATATCTAATTTAATTTGAAGACTTTATCCATTACAACAAACATCTGCCGGAGCTTTCATTCGTTTAATTTGCCCTTAACTGATTTCAATCTACATAGATCAATACCTAAATAGAAACCTAATTATCTGCTAAGGTAGGATTTCCTTGTATTTAAGAGCTCAAGTTTAGTTAAAATATATTAATAAAAAAACAGCACTCTCTTTTTTAAAACAGAACTTAATAATTACAGTAAAAAATTGCTTTTTTTTTTAAATAGACTTTACAGATAACTCTTTCGTTATTTCTGTAAATAACAAAAAAAAAAAAAAAACCAATATTTTATTTTGAATAAGATTAGAAAGAAAAATTGAGTTAAAATGATGGAAGTTTCTATAAAATATAAAAGATTTGATTAGTATTCAAAGAATGCAAGGATGGACAATATCATATTATTCTTAACCAAGACACTCTCTAAATGAATAGATATTTCGTGTCTAGAAACACTTTTTTGTGGCCGTGTAAAATATCAGTTTTCGCAAAAAATGTAGTCTGTAGGCTTTTAAGAAATATGACTAAACGAGAACCAGAAAATGATCACATCAATTTGATCCCTACGGAAAGATGTTCTCTGTCCTTGTATGGAAATATTCTCTCACTTTTTAGTGCCGGAAATGCGATACTTTTTTTCCATCTCATTAGAAAAAAAAAAAAAAAAAAAAAAAAAAAGATTTGACGAGTTCTCCCCACGAATACAATGAGAAAATTCTACAAACTTTATGACATGATTATTTGACTGTTTTAAACTTCCTTTCCTTTACACATATATATTTATTTTTAGGTTCGGTTTGCCGCTCTGCGGTCATTTTGTGCACACTTTGGGCTAATTAGACTGGAACCTACAGTTTAACGTGGATTCCGAACCATTCACAAACATCCATGTATCCGCGAGGATTCTAACCTGAAGTACCGAAGGCCAGAGCGCTAGCAATTAGCCATCAGGCCGCTTATTGACAAAAATAACATGTAATTTATTCTGCAGTAACACTGAAAATATTGAATAAAATATTTACTGGTATTTAAATGCATGCTTTTTTTTATTAAATAAAATTTTAAATGTTTCTCTTTAAAAAACATTTTCAGACATATATTTTATGCAAAAGGCCCGACTCGTGGCTCAGTAGCAACACGTGGATTCGAACCTGAAACCTGTGCTGCCAAAGTTTCTTTTTAGGTGTAAAATCATATTTCAAATTAATTATCAAAATTACAATTACAGGATTTCATTTCAATTGTCGATTGGTATCAAGTAAAAATCGCAAAAAATATGTGGAAACTGACTTGACGTCTAATTTGAGATTTATGCTTACTAATGCTGAAATCGAATTGCTTAGAGAACCTGAAACTAAAGATTTTAAAGTATACTCCATTATGTAATGAATCGAAAATTCTAATTAACAGTTTTAGAAGAAAATAATTAATGATATATACTAAATATGAGGACTTTTATGTCAAGCTCTATTAAAAAAATTGCAAAATATAGAAAAGAACTTAACCATTTAAAAGCTATGCATGCGATAAATTTCATTTTCACACAAAAATATAATTAGTACAATAAAAATTAAAGTTATCTGTATGAGTGCAGTAGACAAACAACTCAATTCACAAATTTTTAGGTTTGAAATTAACTTCTTCTTTTTAATTGAATAATGTTTTTTGCTTATTAGTTTGAAATGTGTTTTGCAAATCTTTTAGAATAGATCACGATCTTCATTTTCTAAATTGTTAAGTGTATACTTCAAACTGCAGTAAAATTAGTTATTTATTATATATAGCTTTGAAATGGCCACTGCACCGGTACCCTTTGCATGTATGAAAAACTTTGCATTTACTTTATTCTTTTATGAATATATTGACAGTGAAGCTTTTAATATAATATTCGATTCTCTAAATTCCGGTGAGCACCTCATCTTAAAAGGGGCATGGAAAACGATAAAAAAAATGGATGATGTTTAGGGTAGAATATTTGATGACTATTTCGAAAACTTGAACGGCGACCATTTTCTGTATTCGAAAAAAGATTTCGCGGATTTCGTGTTGATAAGGTGTCATGATTTCTGCGAATCCCCATCGTTTTACAATTTCTTACTGGTGTGTCTTTTTATGTGCCTGGACATTGTGTATTCTCAACGATATGCGGACTTTTTCATCGCGAATGGCGGTCTTACAGGAATGCGGAAGTATTTTGATGAAACTGAGGAAGAAGATTTGAGAAGTGTCTTCTGCCGGCAAGCTAATTCAGAGGAGGAAGATATTTTAATTCCCACCTTTGAAGATGTATTCGAAATCGTAACTAAGTTTGATGAATTTGATGTTGCGAATTTCAAAATTGGAGACAATGTATTAGAGTATTTGTATACTAACTATTATCCTTTTGAAGAAATCCAAACTGTTAGGGATAATCTTAAGTTATCGGAATCATCTCTGCCTTTAAATGTAGAAGATGAAAATAATACCATCGAGTTTCTGTTGGAAGAGTTTGACATCTCTTCTGAGAAAACTGTCAATAGAATTCAAACGAAGTGTTCATGTTGTGGGGAAAAATGCTTTAAATATTTAATGTTTCAAGTTTTATTCAGATTACATGCTTTGCCTGAAGAATCAACGAAGTAATTAAAAGGGTCAAATTAGAATTTTTTGGAAATATTTTTAACTGAGTAATTTCAACTAAATGTTAATGTAAGAAATCTGACGTTATGTTTTGTTTAATCTACGATTATCAGTGTCAAATTTAAAGAGAAATCCATGGTAAATTCTTGCAGTTGAACGTAAATGACTAGTTTTTTTCCCCAAGATTATTTTTGTTTGTGACGATATATATATATTTTTTAATAAGAGTAATATGCACTGATAAAAATCGAAAAGAATGTGTGATTTTGATCCTTTTAAAGACGGAGTACTTAACTATGTTCTTGAATATTCAGGTAACTTAATAATTTAATCTGATAATTTTAAATGAGTATTTTAATGGTATTTTAAATGGCTGGTAATCTGCATTGTCTTAATAAAAGTAATATCTTTTTCTTAAGCAGAAAGTCTACTTATACATATTCTATAATTTGCTGTATATACAAATACAAATATGCTTTTTTGTGTGCTTATTTTATAAATTATGCACACATTATATTGTACGTTTTAAATAACCTTTGATGGAATGTGTTTTAAGAGTAAGTTGTCTGTGCTAATATTTTTGTATTAAAAAAAATAAATGTTGGTGTAGTTCAGTACTTGTGATAATATTTCTTTGCATTGTTTTTATAGCTTTAAATTAGGATCGGCTTTGCATTATATGTATATAAATTTTTAATTAATAAAATGAAATAAGTCAAAACAAATCTTTTAGCTTATAGGTTAAAATTTAATCAATTGTTTCAAATTATTTTCAAAAAATACTATTGATTTTCGTATGACTTTCCTTGCTAACGATGTAGCATCCTTGTTATGTGAATATATAGCTTAAACTTTTGAAATAAAATTGTTTGTAAATTTTTCGCAGAAGAGTGAGTAGAGTTTTTTGAGATACTTCGTTTTATTCTAGATTTTTACTTCCCTAAAAAAAAATGCGTTGAGTTTTTGAAGTAGTTGTTATTGCTGATGGGCTCTTGAACATGTTCGTGATATTACTTCTGTGATTCGTATTAATCGTTTGTATATAGCGTCTGTCGTGTTTTAAAAATCATCTGAATAAATCATTCATATTATTAAGATATCTCATCATTCAAAAGATGTCGATAATTTCTGCAATGCGAGCCAGACATCATTTAGAGGGAAAAAATTCTCAGAACAACCAGAATTAACTTTCCGATGAAATTAAAGAATTTTAAATATAGAGATTTTAGATCATTGACATGAGACATGTTTTTTAATGTTATACGTAGGATTTAAATAGAATTTAAAAATTTATCCATTTCAAAATGAATTTGATTAAGAGTGAGATGTTAATTATGGATGCTGAAGAATGTCAAAGGATGCTGCGAATTTTTTATGGGAGTTAAACAAGACATGTATAGTAGTACAATTTTTTTTTGAGTAACCCTAAGATGAAAATTAAAAATGCATCTCATAAAATGGTATGTAATATGTTTATTATACTAAAATTTACATATTAATACTATTTATTAATGTTAAACACACAACATGCTTTTAAAGAAAACCGTTAATTTACATTTTAAATTTAATGTCTCGTCCCTCCATACGTATCATAGGCTTCAGGTTGGAATTCTAGTGATAGCATAGATGTTTGTTAGTGGTTCAGAATACTCTTTAAACTGTAGATCCCGGTCTGCTTAATCCTCGTGTGCACAGCAATATGACCGTAGGGCGACAAATTCAACTAATCCCTCCACGTCTCACATTCGCTTTGCTTCACATAAGTGTGCGAGCTCAAGCAATAGAAAGCTGAGGATTTGATGATGTTGCCCAGATGCTACTTCAACCAAACATATGATAGAACACCGCACTCACGACATTCTTCATTCCTGCATGACATAATTAGCCATGACAACTACTTCGGTACATATATTCATTCTCATCGCTAAAAAGACTTTTGGAAAAATTCCGAAATCCTGATGAAGGAATATTCCTTAGCAAAATTCAGATTTTCTTTAATTTGGTCTGATACGATTAAATTTCTTCGCGGTACTCTGGCATGAAATCCTTTGTAATGATAAGGAAAAGGTCAATGAGAAGTTTCAATACTACTTAAATAACTAAATACCTGAGCACATTTTGCCCCTATACACTGTTCTGTTGCTTTTATCAGTGCTTTCTATTTTTGTTGAAATATGAGATCTTCCTCCGATTTCCAATGAAATATTATTGTATCTGCTGCAGATTTTGCGAGAGAATCGGCCAGTTCATTCTTCTGTAATACCGAAGTGTCCTGGGACCGGATGATTACGATGGATAAAATGCTATTGCAAATATCTTGATGTTTATAGCCAAGAACTGGGTGATAAGATTGAAATGGATACTGCAATTCTGTATTGCCTGTAGAATTGATAGACTGCCTGTGAGGATAATATATTTATGAGAAGAACAAAAGTTGAAGGGCTTAAAGATCTTCGTGAAAATACTGTTGCAATTGAAATCTGCCTTAATGAAAACTCGTGAAAAGGAATTGATGACTGCTATTGAATATTCAAGTTATGTGTTAGATGCGTCACATGCTAAAAGGACCCTCTCTTCCCAAAGTTCATTTTTTGTATAGTTCAAAAGTTGTTTGATGACTTGATGAGGTAACTGTTGTGTTTGAAAAGATAAATCATTGAGATGAAATATGACTTTAGAGTTCAAACTAGCAGGAGAAAATTGGGAATTAAATTCGAAAGCTGAATTCTTAAAATGTCTAAAAGAAAAATAAAAAAATGGGGACTTTTTATCCTCGGGGCTTTTATTTCAAGAGCGAAGATAAATGGTGAGTGGAGAAAAGAAAAATATAATAATAATATAATTCAAAAGAAATATGTTTAGAAAAAAGCGCTCTGCCAGCATATACTACCTCTGAAACAAAGAAAGTGTAACGGTTTCTTTTAGAAAATTTGGATCTGGGACCCTCTCGGTAGACCTGCGCAAAACATAAAAAGCAACATGACTAAAAGACGTAAAGCATACTTTATAAAGTATGGAAATCGCTATGGCTGGATGAGATAAAAATAGGAGATCGATATTCCAGTAAACGACGAATTGTGGAATTTGTTATTTTAATTAAATGCTAAGACGGACAACCTTAAGAATTACCCACAATTGTTTTAAGAGCATTTAACATTTTAATTACTTTCTTTTTGAGATATAGTGAGTGTTGATTAAAAAATAGATTATGAGAAAAGTTGATGGCTAAAATACGGGTATGTTGTTTCAAAGGGATATGGATATGTAAATTTGCAAATATTGAGCTGGCTGTTGTTTTTTTATTGGAAAAATTGTCCGCTTCGCCCTTTTTCAGGTTAAAAGAATGAATTTCCACGCTTCGCATCATTGAGTGATTTTATGAATCTAATCGAAATATCTCTCATATAGATTGTAAAGAGAAAAAAGATTATTAAGAAATGTTTCAAGAGTGAATCGCAGCTAAAAATAAGATATCGCCTGCATATAATAAGCAGTCTGTGGGATCGAGGGACGATCTCGAAAATACCTCTCGTAAAAATTCAAAAAAGAATTCCCCTCCCTTAAGCCACGAGTGGAAAATAATTTCATAGACTAAGAATTTCTAAATTTAACTTAAAAATTGCTGCTATTAGTGAAATTATTAATCCATTTTGCAACAATGCTCTGTTTGCGACCTGTAAGATTTTATAAACATGTCTCCCTCCCAACTGATCGAAATCGGATGTAAGGTCTAATCTAAGAAAAACAAAAAACAAAAACAAAATTGGCATTTTTGCTTCAACTATTTTGTGATGTAGGGTGATAACGAATACAATAATACATGCAATCCCAGTAAAGAATAAATTCTGAATGATAGAGGGATGGAAATTGTCAAGAACTGTACAGTGAATTATTCTCTTTCGTACAACACGTTCAAAGCTTTTACTTGGGATCTGAAGTCAAAGCTACTGGGCTGGCTATATGAGGTAAGGGGAAGTGCTACCTTTACCAGGTTTAAGCATGGCTATGATTTTTGCTGTTAACCATTCCTGGGGAATAACTTCGGGGAACCATGTATTATTAAATATATAATAACGCTGTTGGAGCTAAGAATCAGGAAGTATTTTAATCAATTTTGCAGGAATACTATCACTGTCAAGAGAAGTATTGTTAGTAGTGTGAAGCGTCTCATAGCTTGCTAAAAAGAAATGGGTCTATTGTAATGTTGGTTTTAATCGTCGGAGAGATCTAGAGGAGTAAACTGATTTTTCGATGTGTTTATTGAAATGAGACGCTGACATATAAACTTTTTGATTCAGATCCGTAATAACCGAATTAATGTTTGTATGGAACACCTATTGCTGGCCAGATTATTGCTTCTTTATGAATTGCTTTAAAAATTTTATATACTTGCCATTATTGCTGGTGGACGAACAAACAGAATCCGAATAATGTTTCTGTAAGCTCGAAATCCGGGAGAAGCAGTCTTGTAAGAAATCGAGAGAACGAGAAAGAAATTGAGATCGATCTTGATATAAAAGTTTGCGTTATTGTCGAAAAAAGTCATTGCATTGAGTGTTCCACCAGGTAGTGTCGGGGGAGAGAGATTTCGTAGTCATTTCTTTTTTTTGTTAAGGAGAGCATGGGACAAGAAAGTCAGAATATGAATAGCTATCGAGATTCTGTTGATCATGAAGTTAAAAAGATGAACTTTATACATATATAGATCCATTTAGACCTTTGATTGATCTGCAATTT
>BPLR01000396.1:0-21119 GCA_021605095.1 Caerostris extrusa | reverse complement strand
ACGTACTTAACTAGCATGCGTGTCAAGACGTGTTTTTCCATGTCCTTTTGGGGGCAAAAAAAATTCTAGTATTTCTGAATTTAAGAGCAGCTAATATAGTTAGCAGTTTGGGTACAATTTTTTAAGTGTGGTTTCTGTAGTGAAATTGGAAAATGTGTGAGTTGGGGGCAAATGAAAGCTTACTGAATCTGCGAAATGAAATATTCGTGGCTCATGTTTCATAATGTTCTAGATTAGGTAGCCAAAAGCATTAATTTTGTGTGGAATTTCGATTGGAGGAACTAAACTTTCGTTTTTTAATTTGATAAATATCGTGCTATTGTCGACAAACAGCTAATGATCTTTGTGTCCTTCTATAACAAGTAATATAATTTTTTTAAAGTCAATCTCATTTTTTTTCCCCCTATATTGCAGAAAGTCCTTTATAAATAATTTTCATTCATTTTAAAGTTTATCTGGCGTCATCTATTGTCAGATATATGAAACTTAAAAAAAAAAAAAAAAAACTAAAAAATTAATTAATTTAATTTAATGAATTAATATTTGAAAAATTGTGTTAACATCATGTCATCCACTACAAGTTTAAAAAATGTATTTGAACTTGAGTGGATGAATAAAGTATTTTATGAACGATTGAAAATTTGAACAAGATATATATATAGAGAGAGTGTGTGCTAATAGAAGGAATTGAAAAAATAGAATGACTTGAATATATTTAGTAGAATATCACTAATGTAAAAGTAATTAATCTATAAAAATGTAGATATCTATGACAAATGAGCATTTTAATTATATTAATTATTATATGTTACTAATAACAGCAAGAACTTTTATTTGTTTATGTTAAATTGGAAAAGAAAAAAACTTGAGAAAGTTTCTAGCAATAAAAACTTATAAAATGTTTAGGGTTTTTATTTTGTGATTTTGGGATTATTGCTTTCATTTCATTTTTATATTGATAACAATTGTTTCATTTTTATTTATTGATTTTGTTTCAAATATGAAAAGGGCTTTTAGTAATTTAATTCTAATTCAGGAAAAAAAAATTGAAATCCATGTAACAGAAACGTTGTCGATTCAACTTTCTTTAAATAAATTCATAATAAATAAATACAGGCAGTTTTTATAAATTTATAAAAAATATTATAGACAAAATATCCAGCTTGCTGTTTTTTTTCCCCATAGAGCATGCATAAAAACAACATATTTTTTTCCCGACAAAAAAATAAATAAATAAAAAGTGAGAAATAATTTTTTAGCAGATATTTAATAAGATAAAAGATATTAAGCAGATATTTTAATAAGATATACGATTTTAAACAGATATTTTTAATAAATTAATCAATGGATTTCTTCATGTAGTAAAATTCAATCAAAACTATTTCCTTTATTAATTAAGAAATGTAGCATTAACTATTATTTAATATTTTATATAGCATTCCTCAAAGGAATATATTTAAAAATATGTAGGCAAAATAACGTTAAAAAAATGAATTAACAACTTTTTCACTCGATAAATTATATGAATAAGTTTTCTAAAAATTATTTTTCATTTGTCCTTATATTTAATTTAATGCAAACATATTTTTTAGCCGTATTGCATTCAAAAGGCATGATGAGGAATATTTTATTATTATTATTATTTTTAATTTTCATGTATTTTATGGTAATCTAAGTTAAAATCCACCTTTTCTTTCAGAGAAAAATGATTAACCTGAATTAAATTGTCTTCAATATTTTATTTTAATAGACAATTTTTGTGTTGTTTTAAAAAGAACATGAAGTCATTTACCATACAAAATTGTAGATGAATATTGTAGCAGATTAAGCATTACCTAGGATACTCCACGGAAATCTACAACACAGCATCTTTGCTCGGATCGAACATAAAAGTGGTAGAGAGTTCGCTGCTTTCCCCATCTTCATCAAACTCAACAAAAGAACTTTCTGGCCATCGGATATATAGTATCTATGAGCGGCACAGATATGGAAGATTTTCATTTCCATTTATTGGGTTTCGAACCGAGTTTAATTTGTTCGGAAGTTCAAATCAATTAGTTTAATTCAAGTTATTTCTTGAGTTATTTCATTTATTTAAGCTAGTTTGTATCAATAATATACAGGATGATCATAATTAGAGTCCCACATTCAAAATGCTGTAAAAAAAAAGAACCCTTCATCACAATGAGTTCAAAATTGAACTAAAGATTGTTGAATTGAAGATTGAACTGAAGAAGGGAAACGGTACATCATCAAAAAAAAAATTTCCATAGTGTATTAACAGATGCTGCTGTAAGCGGCATAGAAAGTGATTTCGGTTAACAGTGATATTTTGAATCGAAATGACAACGTATTTGTCATGAGTTGCACATTAAACCAACTGTAGTGTTCAATGTGCTTGATTGTTTTTTTTTGACCGAAAAAAATTACCTTTAAATCATTCAATAGTTTTGGTACTGTTAGTGGAAATCCCATACACCACCGCAAGGTCCTGCCACATTGGATTGAAAAATTGGAGGCACTTTTCTTTTGATGCCATGCCGTTTCCCTACTTCAAGTATCTTCAGTTCAAATTTGAACTCATTGTGTCAAGTTGTTCTTTTTTCACAGCATTTTGAAAGCGGGATTTTAATTAAAAATCACCCTATATATATATATATATATATATATATATATATATATATATATATATATATATATATAATATAATGGGGGTGGGCTTGTTTTGTAGTTATAATTTGTTCCACTTCCATAATAAAATGAAATTAAAATATATCAGAAAAAAAAGTACAATAATCCTAATAAAGTAAAACAAAATTTATTAATTTTATTTTAACAAACAACTCATACAACAGTCTTTTAGCACAGAGCACATTCGCACAGCATATAGCACACAAATAGACAATTATACATTTTCTTAAAACTATTGTGTGCTCCTAGAAATCACACTTTCACCACTCGAAAAACGGACCTATAAAAAAAAAAAAATATTAAAAAAATGCAAATTAAATTAAAAAAGAAGATTGAAAAATACATTTGCATTGACAAATTTCAGACAATTTCTAAAGTAATAAGAGAATGAAAACACCACAATTTGAAAGTTCGTAAAATTAAAAAAATATGAAAATTAAAATGAAATTTAAAAAATATATAAAATTTTAATATATGAAAACACCACAATTTAAAAGTTAAAAAATTAAAATGAAATTTAAAAATATATAAAATTTAATTTATGAAAATAATTTTTAAAAAATTTGAAATTAAAAGGAAATTTAAAAATATCTAAAATTTAATATATGAAAACACCACAATTTTTAAATGTATGAAATTATTATTTGGTCTTTTAAAAAAAAAGAAGATATTTATATTAGCGCTGGTATTATTTAAATTTATTACAATAGTTTCCCATATCACTTATGCAAATAAAATAAAGCTTATTTTATATTATATTTTTCAGAAACTGGTAGAAAATATATTGTTCATATTAAGAACATTATTATGACTTATTAACATTAAAAATATATATATATATCATGATTTAATTACCTGTTTCTTTATATCATTATCATCAAGAGATTTAAATATTCTTTTGAAATATTATTATTACTCTTTCGAATTATTATTATTGGGAAATTTTAAAAAATATGAAAAATTAAAATTATATAACATATTACCTACAAAATATATAAGCATGCATATTACATATGAAATTTAAAAATATATAAATTTTAATACAAGAAAACGCCACATTTTTAAATATATGAAATTACTTTTTGGTCTTTAAAAATTTTTTTTTTATTAGCACTGTTATCATTTATTTTAATTATTATTTATCTTTGTGAGTGTTTTCCATCTGGCTTATTCAAATAAAATAAAGCTAAACTAATTATTTTTCAGAAACTGGTAGGAAATATATTGTTAAGAACATTATTATGTCTTCTTAACATCATTATTATCAAGAAATGTAAATATTCTTTTGAAATATTATCACAATCCATATCTTAAGATACTTTTGAAATGCTTAAATCACAATCTAATCCTTATTATGTCACAATGTAGAACTTATAACATTTTCTGGTTTTATATATATTTTAACTAGAAGTATAAATACCTTACTGCAATATTTTATTTGATTATTCAATCTCACATTTAAGTGTCCCATTTATTACATTAATGCATAAAAGTAAGCTAAACCTTATCTAATTGCATAATAAAATCCTTTTTAGCTTACAAATCCAATTAAAAGACTGGACTAGTATGGTACAACGAAGTGGATCCATTAAAGATGGGTCATATTCATTAAGCATGGCAACCTTTTTTTTCAGTAAAGTGGCGAACAAATTAACCCTACTGAACGCCACCAAGCATTTTTTTAGGACAAAAGATTGTCGCCCACAAAAAAAAAAAACCAGTAAAAATACCTTAATGACAATAATTGCATGGCGAAAAGGGTGAACGATGAACTTCATAAATTACTTCTAATAATGTTGAACCACATGAAGTACTTTAATCAACGATGAATCTCTAGATCAATGAGTTAATTCGGCGCCTACCAACTTATCACCCTAGTGTGAAAAGTTCTCAAAAACGCTCAATCTATGACGACTCCCTGTGAGTGTTTCACTAAAGCATGTTTGGCCAACCCGAGGCCCGCCTTGAATATTTTTTACGTACGTGAGATTTACCACACTTTTTACAAAATATATTTATTTTATAATGGCCAAAGTAGTAAATACCAATGTACTTAAAAAAAAAAGATTTTAAAATAATATTCTTGCGACAGTATGACATCTTGGAACATCTAATATAACAGTTTCTATGCTTCATTTTAAGTGACCTCAGGGACCATCCCTAGATACGCACAGTTGATTGTTGATTGCAGAGTAAACCACACTCTTAGCTCAAGTTGTTAGCGAATCCTTATTTTTTTTTTTTTTTTTTTTTTCCGAAAATGATATTGACCAAACACAAAACCTGCTCATGCATAATGGACGCTAACCTACAACACCCATTATGTGCAAATACCCAAATTGAGATCGATTTGCAAAAGTTAAGTGAAAGTGTGGAGAAACAAATATCGCACTAGTAAAATAAATATTTTTAATGATTTCATATTTTTTTTTATTTCGTTTATATTTATATATTTTTATATTTCATTTTTAGTGTTATACATTGCGTTACAATATGCGTTTAGTATCCTTATTAATATATATCTATGTTTACATATAAGAATAGTAAACACAAAAATAATAACTCATTCTGTTTCAGTTTTTCTTTCCAAAAAATGTCTATAATGGGTCTAAATCTAAAATGGGAATATATAATTTTATATGCTGCCCGCGGAGTTAGGATGCATTTTCAAAGTTTCCTGCGAGATCATTTGGGCTGACCATTCCAGATCTAGACCAAATCCATGAATCCGTATTAACCGACGAGTCATGATAAAGGGTAAAATATGCGGTTTCATTTTGTCCTGACCTTGCGGCACAAAGACATGCCGCACCCAAAAGGGAGAAGTCTGACTTTACCTCACCCGGTTAAGGCTCGTTTCCACCGAGGTGAGGCTTTTAAGCGTGAAGCGTTGACCAATCACTAGCCTCACCACGTTCGCCTGAAACCGGTTTGAAATCCACCGCTTCGAGTTGACCAACTTTCAACTGGAAGCGGAACTTCACTAGGCGTAATGCTATACTGGCGTTTTATTGTGAAGGGGTTAAAAAAATTTTCTGCCTGCCGCGTGAATCTTCAACGCTTCACGCCTCGGTGGGAACGAGCCTTAAGAAGCCTGACTTTTCGCATCCAGTTATGCCCTGGAGCACTGGGTACCATTTTTAGTCCCCTTTTACGACATGCATGGGCTACAGTGAAGCTATATTTGGATCTTAACAATATATATATTGGTTCTTTCTTAACCATGCTCGGTTCTAATAAATCAAAACCAATAATGAAGACAAATAGGTTTAAGTGATTCATTGCACACATTTTAGCAGCATATTTGTGATCTTGACTTAAGCCTCAAACACAGCCAATTTCTTTTAAGAAGTCAGTTATATATTGTATAACTTAATATCAAAGAAACCGATAAGAACTAGATTGAGGTATGGAGAATCACTTCAAATAAAAAGTTTAAAAATAAAATAAAATACATAAAGAATCTATTCATTTATATAAAGAAAAAATTACTTACAAAAATTCCGAAATAGCCAGACCACGGTAGAGATTGCACTTGAGATTACGCCAGTTTTAGCATCATCTGAAGAACTAAAAGTTGAATATGAAAAAGAAAAATTAGCTTTGAATAAAATATTGAAAATATTATAAATATTATTGCCTTATTCAACATAATTAATTCGACAATAAGTCCCTATTTTTAATAAATTACTAACATTACAAAAAAATTATTTTAATCTAAAAATTTCAACAAATTGAGCGTAATAAACTGTGTACAAACAAGTAATATAAAAATAAATTTAAAGACAATTCCTAATTTTTTCACTATATTGCAGGGAATATAGATAAAAAAATATGAACCCATTGCATATTTAATTCTTATTCAATCCCTTGTATTAGCTCCAACTCTCCATAAATTTTCAATCGTTAATAAAATACTTTTTATTCATCCACTCAAGTTCAAATACATTTTTAACTTGTAGTGGATGACACTTAATGTTAATATAGCTTCTTCAAATATTAATTCAGTAATTAAATTTAATTAATTAATTTTAGTTTTTTTAGATATAAGTTGCATATATCTACCAATAGATGGCGCCAGATAAACTTAAAAAAATGAATGGAAATTATTTATAAAGAACTTTCTGCAATAGAGTGGAAAAAAGTAGAATTGACTTAAAAATTTTTTTTTATATTACTTGTTTTTGTGATGTTTTAAAGTTTTTATTAAATGAAAGTACTCATTTTTATATGCTACTTATGGTATTTTATTTATTTATTTGTGAGTCATGTTTTAATTTTTATAATAAAGGTATTGTTTCAATAATTAAAAAAAAGTAAATGGAAGTTTATAAAAGATAACGAAATATATCCAAGAAAATGTAAAAACACTACACAATATAAATTTGAAAACTTAATCCAGGAATAACTGAATGAAACTTAGTTGAATAAAATTTTCACTTTTTCATCTTCTTGATGGGGATTATTGTATCTGGAATTTCTATCCAAATCGTTCCTAAAAACAAATATGAACCCACTATTTATATAAATAGCACACTCAATCCCTTGAATTTAAGAACAAAATTTTCTAAAAATAAAACAGTAAAGATACTTTTCACCTTCTTGTTCAGCAAAAATCCGATTCACTATTTGAATCGGAATTTTCCTAAAAAAAAGAAATAAAAGTTTTAAGGCAACGCAATATTTGCCTAATTAGAAGAGATCAGAACTGAGAACTAGAAATTATGAAAGTTTTCTGTCTCTGTTTTCTTTATGTTAATTTATCTACATTAATTCTTTGGTAGTCATGTTTATGTTTTATAATAAATTACAGTTTAAAAAAAAACTAAAAACACGCTTTTAGAATTTTTTTTTTTTTTTTTTTTGTTCTAATGCAGCTGGCAAACACTTAGACAGCTTGGTCTTGGATGCCTTAAGGCAAGCGTTGCACAGACGTACTCACTTTGCATTACCCAGGGGGGACGTGTAACTTGAAGATAAGCCTCGGATGCGGAGTAACAATGCCTCCCGCAACGCTCTACGATCCTATTAGGACCGTGACCTACGGTTTAAAGTGGATTCTGAACCACTACAAACATCCATGGCACCGCCGGTACTCGAACCCGAAGCCTGTGGTACAAAGCGACAGAGCGCTAGCCACTCGGCCATTCAGGCCCCAAGCTTTTAGAGTTAATCAAACTAAAAAGTGATTAAATCAAACTAAAAGCGATGACTTTTAGTGCTTTTAAACTATAATATTTAAATGAGGTCCCGGTACGGAGGACTGGAGCTATAGTTCTTACAATAATTTAATTGTAAGTAAAACAAAGGCTAAATGCGAATATGTCGAGTTAGCCAAGATTCGAACAGGGAATCTCAGATCCGTAGTCAGGCGCGTTATCCGTTGTGCCACGTAGATGTGGAATTGTGTCCCACGTAGATTTTATGTTTTGGGTACTTTCAATCTACATGGGTTAAATTGCTCTTCATAAGTTAAAATAAAATCACTCATCCTGGCGATCCTAATCATGATGAGATAATAAACTTATCAAACTATTTTTTATCGTCGTCGGTCCTTGATAAGTCTACAAACGTTTAAATTAAATCTGATCGCTTAAAGTAGGGCAAAATCGAGCCCTAAGAGTCAGTTACAAACAAACAAATATACAGGTGAAACTAATAAAATCCCTTATCCTGGCGATCCTAATCATGATGAGATAATAAACTTATCAAAATATTTTAGTGTCGTCGGTCCTTGATAAGTCTACAACGTTTAAATTAAATCTGATAGCTTAAAGTAGGGCAAAATCGAGCCCTAAGAATCAGTTACAAACAAACAAATAAACAAACATACAGGTGAAACTAATAAAATCACTCATCCTGGCGATCCTAATCATGATGAGATAATAAACTTATCAAAATATTTTATCGTCGTCGGTCCTTGATAAGTCTACAACGTTTAAATTAAATCTGATCGCTTAAAGTAAGGCAAAATCGAGTCCAAAGAGTCAGTTACAAACAAACAAACAAACATACAGGTGAAACTAATAAAAGCGTAATAAAAGTTAAAAATAAAGGACGCCTTAAGGAATCAAAAAGAGTTCTTCCCACCTGAAACCGTCATCTGAAATGTCAGATATGATGGATTCTTCAGTAGAAGACGTCAAAGGCTGATCGTATATGTCCCTCTCTTTAACTGCTTGAAAAGATCCTTTATTTTTAGTGTAAACTTCAGATGTGTATACAGCTCTTTTTTCGGCATCTAAAAGTAAACAACCAAAATTAAGGCTTTTTATATAGAAAATAGTAAAATAATTAAAAATAAGTAATTAACAATAATGTTATATATATATATATATTATAAAAGCCTGATGACCAAGTGGTTAGGCGCTCTGTACCACAGGTTTTAGGGTTCGATTCTCGGTGGTGCCATGGATGTTTGTAGTGGGTCAGAATCCACTTTAAACAGTAGGTACCGGATAATAAGGAGAGCGTTGTGGGGGGTTGTATTACTCGCGTCCATGGCAAATCTCCAAGCTACACATGCCTCCTAGGTAGTGCTAAATGAGTACCCGAGGTGCAGACCTTGCTTATGGCATGAAGATTAACTGTCTCTTTTTGTCAGCTGCATTAGAACAACATACACTGAGGTGACAAAAGTCATGGGATAGCAATATGCAAATTTTCAGATGGCAGTAGCATCGCGTAGAACAGGTATAAATGCGCAGAGCTTTCATTTCTGTTCAAGTTATTCATGTGAAGAGGTTTTGACGTGATGATGACCGCACAACGGGAATTAACAGACTTTGAACGCGAAATGTTAGTTGGAGCTAGACGCATGGGTCATGCCATTTCGGAAATCGTTAGGGAATTCAACATTCCCAGATCCACTGTGTCAAGAGTGTGCCGAGAGTATGAAATTTCAGGCATAACATCCCACCATGGACAGCGCAGTGGTCGACCGCCTGCACTTAACGACCGAGACCGGCGACGTCTGCAAGAGTCGTAAATTCTAACAGACAAGCAACACTGCGTCAAATAACCGCAGAAATCAATGTGGGACGTACAAGGGACTTGTCTGTTAGAACTGTGCGGAGAAATTTGGTTTTCTTGGACTATTCCAGCAGAAGACCGACTCGAGTGCCTTTACTGACAGAACGACATCGCTTGCAGCGACTCTCGTGGGCACGTGAGCATATCGGTTGGTCCCCTAGATGAATGGAAAACCGTGGCCTGGTCCGATGAGTCACGATTTCAGTTGGTAAGAGCTGATGGTAGGGTTCGAGTGTGGCGCAGACCCCACGAAGCCATGGACCCAAACTGTCAGCAAGGCACTGTTCAAGCTGGTGGTGGCTCCGTAATGGTGTGGGCTGTTTTTTCATGGCATGGACTTGGTCCTCTGGTGCGACTGGACCGAACATTGACTGAAATGCTTATGTTCAGCTACTTGAGATCACTTGCAGCCATTCATGGACTTCATGTACCCAAACAACGATGGGATTTTTATGGATGACAATGCGCCATGTCACCGGGCCACAACTGTTCGCGATTGGTATGAAGAACATTCTGGACAATTCCAACGAATGATCTAGTCACCTAGATCGCCCGACATGAATCCCATCGAGCATTTATGGGACATCATCGAGAGGTCTGTTCGTGCCCAAAAATCCTGCACCATCAACGCTTTCACAATTATGGACGTCTATCGAGACAGCATGGCTCTCCATGCCACGTCGAGTTGCTGCACTTCGCCGGGCGAAAGGAGGGCCGACACGATATTAAGAGGTATCCCATGACTTTTGTCACTTCAGTGTATATTTTTTTCTAATGCTGTTGGCAAACACTTAAGACAATTGTCTTTTATGCCTTAAGGCAAGCGCTGCACCGACGTTACTCACTTATCACTACCCAGGAGTTGCGTGTAGCTTGAAGATAAGCTACGGACGCGGAGCAACACTATTCCCGCAAAGCTCTACTATCATTTTATACCGCGACCTTCAGTTTAATGTGGATTCCGAACCACTACAAACATCCATGGCACAGCCAGGATTCGAACCCAAAACCTGTGGAGCGCTAGCCGCTTGGCCGTTCAAGCCCCATATTAACGGTTAATGTAAATAATCATATTATTTTATTGTTGTATTAAATACTATATATATTTTTTAAAATATTTATTATGAAATATTTTTTAAAAGGGTAATTTTAAAAATATATAGTTTTTTATTAACAAATTACAGTGATTAAAAAATTTAATGATTAATAATTTTATATGCGTTAATTAATTTTTGAACAATAAAGTAATTATATTATTTAAAAATGAAAAAATGCATACAAAAAGAATCGAATTATTTTTTGTATTCAATCTTTTTATACAACTTAGTTTAAAGGCTTTTTTTAAATGCAATTATTTTGAACCAATTTCAGATCAAACTTACAGTTTTTATTTATTTAAAAATAAAATTCACATTTGTTAGCTGGAGATATAAGTACTCTAACTACTACTTCGAAAGATTTAAAAATTATTTTTTTGATCATTTTATAATTTGCTAACTAAATGCAAGGAAAACTGTTATAGGAGTAGGAAACGATTAGAAAACAATATAGAAAACAATTTTCATTTCGAATATAAAAACAACTTAATTTTACGAAGAATACTTACTACTGCGTCCAAAAAGTAAGACCAATTTTTAATTTAAAACTCCTGAGGCTTACGGAATTTCAATTCTTTTTATAGGTTGTTGGCACTGTCCTTGACATCTGCGTAAAATTTCACGTCAAAATATTCATTAGTGTTTGAGTTACGCTTGGCTTTGTGAGACGCTAAAACGAATTCCGCCGATTTTTGAAATGCCTGAATTCATTGAGCAAGAACTTGCGTTAAATTTTGTTTGCGGAAACGTATAGAATGTTGCAGATGGCATTCGTTGAGCATTCTATATCGGAAAGAAATGTTTACAAGTGGTATAAACAGTCAAAGAAGCCAGAGAACACGTTGAAGACGAAGAGCCCTCTGGTCGACCATCAACCGACGAAGCACACGTCCAAAAATTAAAGATTCGGTGCTAGCAAACCGTCGATTTACAATTAGAGACCTTGCTGATGATGTTGGAATTTCAAAAGGATTGGTCAATTTCATTTTAGGCCTCAAACGTGTGAATCTCAATTGGTACCGTAAACACTGAATGCGCCAGCTCACAACTGCATTGATTCTTCGTGACTTTTTCGCCAAAAATGAAAAAGCCATATCGTTCCACAACCACCGTATTCACACCGTGCTAACTAACTTCAAAGAGAACTCCAGGGACACCGTTTTGTGTCGATTGAAGAGATTCGACGTGAATCGCCGCGCTTTGAAGGTCATCCCTGCTGTTGACTTTTTAGCATGCATTGAGGATTGGAAAAATAGTTGGCATAAGTGCATTGTGTCCGGAGGGGATTACTTTGAAGGCGATGAAATAAATTTGGAAGAATAAATAGTTTTTGAAGAAAAAAAATTTGGTCTTACTTTTGGGCTCAGTAGTATACCTTAGTTTGTTAAACATTACATTGCATAATTAATTTTCCTTGAAAAATTTTGCAATTTTGATAAATCAATACTTTATTTAATGTTTTGTATTTTATTTTTATTTATTTATTTATTTATTATTTTTTTTTCAAAAAGCAAGAAAAGTAAAAAAAGAGTGAAGAAATCCAGTTATTAAAAAAATTATTTAATAAAGGATTTGCGATTATAATTATGATTTGCCACATAAAGAGAAATTCATTTATTTATTGGGGAAAAAATTGAATGATTTATTTGATTTTAAAATCAAAGAATTTCATCGTTACGTTATCATTCAATAACATTTAAATATATTTATCTTGAAAGTTTCCCAAAATATGAGTTTTATAAGTCTCATACGTTAGAAAAGACTATAAATTTTATTGATTAAATAATATTCTGTAAGATCCTTTATTTGTTCTATTGAGACATAAAAATAAAAGACAAAAAAAGTAATTAACAAATTTCCTTTCAACAAAATTGAATTTTATATATTGTTAACATATTACTATTTAAACTTTATTTATTTATTATATAAATTTATTTATCTTTTTTTTTTTTTTGTAAGGAACTTATGCAAAAAAAAAAAAAAAAAAATGAAAAGAAAAAAACATTAGAGATTTAAAGTATTTAATTGTTGATCAGAAAAACATAATGTTATGCTTTATAAAAAAAAACTGGTAATTGTTTAATTTAATTAATTGAGTTTAGGGAATAGCCAGAAGTCGCACAGTGCTAAATGAGGTGAATACGGTGGTTATGGAACGATATGGGTTTCATTTTTAGCGAAAAAGTCACAAAAGAATCATTGCAGTGTGAGCTGGGATGCAAAACCATGAGTTGTCTTTCCTAAATGTGGCCTCTTTTTGCGAAAAGCTTCACGCAAACGACGCATAACACTCAAATAATGTTCCTTATTAACAGTTTGGATCGGCGGAAGGAATTCATAATGCACCACACCACGGTAATCGAAGAAAACAGTCAACATGACCTTTTTTCTTTGATTAATTAATTCAGATATTTCAAAAATCGCCGAAATAAGTTTTAGCGTCTCACAAAGCCAAGCTTAACTCAAGCTGAATTTTCATATGCCCGGGAAATTTAAATTGAAAATTGGTTTTACTTTTAGGCACAGTAGTACATTCTACTATACTAATGTTTTTTCTGTCACTAAAAAAGCCTTAAATATTCTGCCACTTTTGAAATTTAACTACTACATATATATTATATATACTATATATCATCATGATTGGCTCAACAGCCCAATGTGTGCCAAGGCCGTCTACCAACTGGTAGATTTCGAAACGAGAGATGTCGTTTTTTTTATGGGGTAGGGTTGTTAGCTCTACACCCAACGCTCAACAGTCATATGTGACCGGGATCTATGGCTTAAAGTGGATTCCGAACCCCTACAAACATACATGGCAACCACCGGGACTCGAATCCGAAGCCTGTGGTACCGAGCGCCAGTGGTATACTATATATACTGATAAAAAAAGCCTTAAATATTCTGCCACTTTGAAACTAAACTACTATAACATATTATATATATTATATATACTGATAAAAAGCCTTAATTATTCTTTTTTTTGTAACTAAACTACCATATATATATATCATATGTATATATTATGTATACTGATAATTTTTCTAACACTAAAACAAGTAATATAAAAAAGAAAAAAAAATTTTAAAGTCAATTCCTACTTTTTTCACTATATTGTAGACCTTTATAAATATTCATTCATTTTTCTAAATTTATCTGGCGCCATCTATCGGTAGAAATATGCAACTTAAATCTAAAAAAACTAAATTCAATTACTGAATTAAAATTTGAAAACTGTATTAACATCAGTATCATCCACTACAAGTTCAAAAAAATGTATTTGAACTCGAGTGGATGAATAAAAAGTATTTTATGAATGATTGAAAATTTGAACAAGATATATATAGGGAGAGTGTGAGCTAATAGAAGGAATTGAAAAACATTAAATATTCTGACACTTTTTTTGATTTTGTAAAAAAAAAAAAAAAAAAAATAAAAATTCCCCCTGAACAGTTTATAATTCAGGTTTAAGATACAATAACATTTCAAAATTCATATTTAAGCAAGCAATTACAATCTCTCTTAAGCTAAATCTACTCCAGATTCAGAGCAAGCAACTATTAGTAATACATAATTTTCTCCCATCAAAACTCTTAACTTTCTTAGAGCCTCAACTTTCCTTTTAAGCCTAATAAAGGAAAGGGAAAAAAAAAGGGATTTTCATACTTTGTCACTGCAATTAAAAGTAAGTGGCTGCAAACAACTCATCAAGACCAAAAAGTATCCACCTTTACACAATCAAATTACACGCAATTTATGGACTTGAACTCACCCTTTAAAAACCTTTGTCCAAGGCTAATCAGGGACAGGAGAAAAATTCATCCCTAAGAAGTTAGTTCGGTGATCTTTCTGCAGTAGAGAAGCAAAGTGGTGTAAGTCAGACTCCCGCTCGAAACCCGTTTTAAAAGTAGGTTTTATACTACTGTGTCAAAAAAAGTAAGACAAAGTTTTCCATTTAAATTTCCCGAGCATATGGTATTTTAATTTTTTTTTCTTATTTAGGTTATTGGCACTGTCCTTGATATCTGTATGAAATTTGACGTCAAAATATTCATTAGTGTTTGAGTTACGCTTGGTTTTGTGAGATACTAAAACTGATTCCGGCGATTTTGAAATGGCTCTTCAATCTACTCAAAACTGTGTTCCTGGAGTGGTCTTTTGAGTTTGGGAATAGCCAGAAGTAGCACGATGCTAAATCAGGCGAATACGGTGGATGTGGAAGAATATGGGTTTCTTTTTTTTGGCGAAAAAAGTCGCGAAGAATCAATGCAGTGTGAGCTGGTGAATTAAGCGTTTTCGATACCAATCAAGATTTGACGCGTTTGTGGCCCAAAATATCTTTTAAAATGGAATTCTGAAATTCCAACTTCATCAGCAAGGTCTCTGATTGTAAATCGACGGTTTGCTAGCACCAAATCCTTAATTTTTTGGACGTGAGCTTCGTCAGTTGAAGTTGGTGGTCGACCAGAGGGCTCTTCGTCTTCAATGCGTTCTCTGCCTTGAACTGTTTATACCACTTGTAAACATTTATTTCCGATATAGGAATGCTCACCGAATGCCTTCTGCAAAGTTCTATACGTTTCCGCAAACTAAATTTAAAGCAAGTTTTTCTCTCAATGAATTCAGACATTTCAAAAATCGCCGGCATCAGTTGTAGCGTCTTACAAAACCAAGCGTAACTCAAGCACTAATGAATATTTTGACTTCAAATTTCACACAGATCTCAGGACAGTGCCAAACCTAAAAATTGAAAAATTCAAATACCATATGCTCGGGAAATTTAAATTAAAAGCTGGTCTTATTTTTGGACATAGTAGTATTTATAATTGATAAAAACAACAGAAATAAGTGGCTAAAATACAAAGACTTTGATCAGAAAATTTCTTTAAACTAACAAAAACTGTATTTTTACAATAATTAATATACATTTTATCAATTCAATAATTAATACTCGCTTTATATTCAATTCAATAATTATTATCCATTTACTAGTCAGATATACTCTGCGCAGTTGCTTTGAAAGAAAAAAAAAGACATAATAGATATAATTTGTCTGGAATTTTTGCATCTAGTGTTTCTTTTAATATCGTGTATTCTAAAATATCAACTAGAGTAACCCTTTTAGCCTAAAATGTGCAAAAATTAGCCGTAGAGAGAGGAAAAAAACATGGGACTGTTGCGCCAATGAATAGTAATAATAATATACATGTTAATTATTATTGTGTAACTTTATATTTTAAACAATAAATAAATTTTTATTTATAGAAGAGTTTAAAAAATGTGAAATATCATTTTTTTAAACATGAATTTGTTTCTTGAATATGCAAAAGAAAAGAAACCACTGGAGAATTAAACCATTATTCACTTTAACACCAAGTGTTCTAAAAATCCGGGGGCAATGAAAATAAAAAGGACGTTAAGTGCATCACCTGTCAAGCGGAAGGATGGTTACATGCCAAAGTGCCAATGTGAAGACATTTAATTTTTCTGCAAATCGTGCGCTTTGTTCCAGAAAGAGTATTTTTATAACCGGGAATCTTTATTACTTAAATAATTCCTCGACACCAAAGAGTCAAGCTTGTGGCCTCCTTACATGAATCTTCTTAACCATGAACCAACTTTCAATACCCTTAGTTGAGGCATCAGAAAAGAAAATTAATAAGGCATGTCTAAAACTTCCCTCTAGCTCCAAGAGAACACACATATTTAACTTCGTTACCTTTCACGTTGATGAAGGGGGCTGTGATTCTTGCGAGTTATACACCATCAAGTAGTTTTTCTCGGTATGTTTTTCAAAACTCCTTAATCATGAAATAAACGTAGAAAATTATCACCAATGAAGAGGATTCGAATTTACTTTTAGGTGGTGGGTTTTATTGAATTATAACTCGCATAAAAAAGTTCTCCTCATAATTAGCTTAAAGATTCCCTTGCTGTCCCAAAAGCAGAGAAAATTTAAACATCTTAACGCAAACATGATAAAATGGGTTAATACTACTTGTCACATCAGAACATTTAGATTTAATATGACTTCTTTGTATTGTAAAGAAGTTGATTTATTATCTTTGATGGTGAGGCGATTTTTTTTTTTTTTTTTTACATAAGTTCTCAATTATTTTCTATCAACAGAATTTGCATTAAATCTCTTTAACCTTCCATGATTAAAAAGAAAAATTTAATTTACGCTAACTAATAATGCTAATCTTGGTTGCTGCCGTATCCCTGAAGAATACTGTACGAGAAAAACAAATATAGTTTATAGTAGTCATTGCATTATTGAACATTTAGCTAATTTTGTAAGTTTGGCGATATTGTAACATTGTAGAAAAAGCTGTATTGAAATTTAATTGAATGTTAGAAAATTCCTGTTTCTCAACATTAGAAGGAAAATATTTTGAAAAAATTGATTGATTGAATTGATTTTGCCAATATCATCAACTTCGTAATATTTTAACCTACTATTGGGTCAAAGTAAAACCAATTTTCATAGGGTTCATATAACATGATAATGAATTATTATCTAATAATTATTATTATAATATTATTAATATAACAAGGCTCACATTTAAATTAATTAAGCTAATTAAATTAAATTTAATTAAACGATACTGTGCTTCTTATACTATAATAAAAATTTATACTTTAATAATTAATATTGTAACATTATTAACCTAACAGGGCAACTAACATTAATTAAAAAAATAAAACTTATTAGCCAATATTGTTTCTATCACAATAATTAAAACATTTAATAAAATTTTCGTAATAAAAAACAATTTACCCATAACCTTATTAATCTAATAATAATTTCTGAATATCTTTTAGCTTAATCGTAAAATCTTTTATAAATTCATATCATTCCTCTTAAGTTGAATAATCATTATTATAACGAGGAATTATTATCACAATGGAATAATTACTATTATAACATAATTAACCTAATAGGGCTCGTATTACAACTTAAATTAAAACTTATTAGCCAAAGTATTGTGTTTCTTATCATGATAATTAAAACTTTTAATTAAATTTTAATAAAATTGTCGTAATAACAAACAATTGACCTCTAACATCTTCGTTTTATTAAAATTTATTAAGCAATGTTGTGTTTCTATCACAATAATTAAAACTTTTAATTAAATTTTAATTAAATTGTATCGTAATAACAAACAATTGACCTCTAACATCTTCGGTTTATTAAAATTTATTAAGCAAAGTTGGGTTTCTATCACAATAATTAAAACTCTTAATTAAATTTTAATAAAATTGTCGTAGTAACAAACAATTGACCTTCTAACATCTTCCACTTTTATTAAAATTTATTAAGCAATGTTGTGTTTCTATCACAATAATTAAAACTTTTAATTAAATTTTAATAAAATTGTCGTAGTAACAAACAATTGACCTCTAACATCTTCCGGTTTATTAAAATTTATTAAGCAATGTTGTGTTCTATCACAATTTAAAACTTTAATTAAATTTAATAAAATTGTCGAGTAACAAACAATTGGTCTAACCTTATTGATTTATTAAAATTTATGAAGCAGTGTGTGTTTCACAATAATTAAAACTTTTAATCAAATTTCCAATAAAATTTTCATATTAAAAAAAACAGTTGACCCTTCAGCATCGATCTATTAATAATTTTTGAAGTTCATCAGTTTAATGGTAAAATCTTTTTATAAATTCTTATCATTCCCTAAGTTGAATAAATATTATTATAACATTATTAACTTAGCAGGACTCACATTACAACTTAAAAGTAAAAAATTATTAAGTAGTACTTTTTTCTATCACAATAATTAACACTTTTAATTAAATTTTAATAAAATTTTCAAGTAACAAACAATGGACTCGAAACTTTATCGATCTATTAATAATTTTGTATTGTGATTAGTTTAATGGTAAAATCTTTTAGAAATTCATAATCATTCTCTAAGCTGAATAATTATTATTATAACAATTAATTATTATAATTATAACAATGGAATAATAATTATTATAACATCATTAACCTAACAATGCTCACATTACAACTTAAATTAAAATTTATTAAAAGCAGTAACGTGCTTCTAAACTATAATTAAACTTTATATTTTAATAAAATTTTTTGTAGTAAAAACAATTCACCTAACCTAATCGATATTTTAAAATTTTTGAATGTGAGATTAGTTTAATAATAAAACCTTTTATAAATTCATATCATTCCCTAAGTTGAAAATTTCTAAATCTTCGTGGAATTAAAAGACAGCAGTAACAAGGGCCACTTGAATCACTTTAATTAAGGAAAATGTTCCCCCAGAACTGTTGCCCACCCTGTCTTCCCACCGCCCTCTCAATCATAGCAATCTTTGATTAGTCATTGCATTTAATTGATGGAATGGAAACAAATCCTTTTATAACTCGATTAAAACTTGAAATTCCGAATAGTTCGTGCGATGGGAAGGGGCGTTCCCGAATAAGGCGGGGTGGATAGTGTCATCGTCAATGTACAAATGGAGGAACAATAAGGGGTTTGTCTCCAGTTGCATTAATCCACGGCAGTTTTATTCGACCTTTGGGAAAAAGCAGACGCGCAGTAATGCTTCCATACCTTCCTTCAGTTTACATCACCCTTTGGCGACAGTTCTTTTTTGGCACCTATTTTGGAATGGATATTTTTAATAGGGTTGCTAAAATAAAGGATATCTGATAGTCTAAACAAAGAAAATTCACCCTGATTTCATATTTCATATTTTTTTAATTATTATAAATTTATTATTATTATTATTTAATATTTGCTTTTTCGCTTGTATTGTTGTTTTTTTCCTTCATTAGTTTTTAAAGATCATCTTTTGACGCGGATTTTTTTTTGACACCTATTCGCTGCCTAATTTAGAATGCATTTCCAGAAAAACAGAAGAAAATAAAAAATATGTGTATTTACTAAAAAATAAGTAAATAAAATAAGAGATAACAGACGAAAATAAAATATCTGTATCCAAAAATAAATAAATTAAATAAGAAGTAATCTGAAAATAAAATATATATTGTATTTACTAAAAATAAATAAATAAAAAAATAAAAAAGAAATAACCAAAAGAAAATGAAATATCTATTGTATGTATCAAAAATAAAAATAAATAAAAATAAAAAATAAACAGAATAAAAAATAAAATATTATCTATTGTATTTATCAAAAGTAAAAAAAATAAATAAAAATAAAAAATAACAAGAAGAAAATATCTATTGTATTTTACCAATGATAAATAAAAATAAAGAAATAAACCAGAAAATAAAATATTTATTTTTTGTTTATCAATAAGCAAATAAATAAATAAAATAAAATAAATGAAATAAAATAATTATTTTAATTTATTCTAATACAATAATTTATTTAATTATTAAGTTTATTTTTTATTTATTTATTGACTAAATAAATAAAAATGAAATAAATTAAAAACCTTGTCAGCCATCACGAAAATATAAAGATGATACAAAAAAGGAATTAAGTTTTAAACGTCAAAAAAAATTAATTAAAAAATGAAACAATAATACATTCTTATTCAAGCTATAAAAATTATTTAAAAGGCAAAATAAATGCAGTAAAAGGTTTCAACATTTTGATCATAGTAAAAGTTCCGTATCTACGTAATGACAAATACAGAACTTTTCAATGAACATATTTCAATATTTTTCTAAACTTATAGTTTAATGTGATAAAAATGTAACCCACGAAATACTAATTTCTGATTTATACTGATCTTAAATTTTTGTACTCTTAAAAAATATAAACAATTACTAATTTATGACAAATTTTAAAGTAGCATTCTCTTAAGACATTTAAAAAATTAGATTCCAAATTTAATCAAACAAAGAAAATCGTCAAAAGCCAAGAAAATATCGTTTGCATGCCAGGCGATATTTTCTCATTATTGATCGCTATCTTAAAATGAAAATAGAGATAAATATCATAAAGTGGCAACCCCATTCAAATTAAAATCTCACTGGAATCACGTTTTCCCACCTCTTTGCAAGAAGATAAATTTGGTAGCAGAGGAAAAGAAGAGGGCATGTTAAGTTTCAAGAAAGGGTGGGGGTGGGGTAAAGAAATGAATGTTTACCCAAAAATCGGGATAAGTTATTAACGAGATAATAAACCGAAAAAGAGATACGATTCCTATCCATTTCGAAATTAATGAAATATAAGAAATTACAATGGCTACTAGCCATCAGAGGGAACGGCCATGCACACACTCAAATTAATACGATGAAGAAAAGACTAGTTTTTATGTATCTCATTACATCCGGCTATTCATCTGGTCA
>BPLR01000395.1:0-70787 GCA_021605095.1 Caerostris extrusa | reverse complement strand
CACTCTGAATTGAAACAGTCTTGTAGTTTTTAGTACAACTAGAAAGAATCCTAGTACTAATTCATTCTATATCCTTTCAAAAAGATTCTTATTTGCCAATGCCCATTTCCGTAGACGAACTATTCTTCAATATACCGTTGATGAATTTTTTCATAACCAGAAGAATATGCGAGAAGTTTAAAGAAGTTGAGGAGCAAAAAATCAGGCAATAATCATTGGAAGAGGATTTTTATTTCTAGACGTTTTCTTACTCTTTGGATTACCACAGGAAAAGTAAGAAAAGTGATTTCTCAGACCCTATTGGAACCTTCATTAAAACCATTTCATCCCCCGCCCCCTTTTATAGAGCCCAAATCAAGCATTGCTTAGCAACACTTAGCGGAAAATACTTCTCCCCGTCGTAAAACAGAGGGGAGGATGGCTAACTAATACATTTCCTGGTATTCTTGCCGACTTCCTGCTGGGGGAATTCAGATGGCAACAAAATTGTATCGTTTCAAACTGCGAAAATCTTCGTCAACGTGCCGGCACGCCAAGTCACGTAATAATGGTCACGTGGCGGAGTGTAAAAACTACATCTGGGTCACGTACCTCGTATGGATACATGCGCATTTCACTTTTTTACTCTTAACGATGTAGACTGCATTTTATGCGCAGCCCCGTTATTGATACCCAACTTTACTTATGTATTACTTGTTGTAAAAAATGTCCAGTGCTTACGGTTAACGTCTTTTTTCGTGTAGCAAATTCTTTCCGTACATTTTTCTCATTTCCGCTGAAGGGTTTCTGGTGGCCGTCATAAGGGCTCGGTATATAGCTCATTACGTCATATCGATAAGGCCTTTCTGTATCAGTCAAGGAATTTCTCGTTTTGTTTTCCTGATTCTAGCTTACCTAGCCAATCAAACAAGGAGATTATCGTTTTCAGGACGGAACGATGGAATGTTGGGTCGAATCGGAATTCTTATTTGATATATCTTGCTCTTTGCTGTGGTTATTGCTGTCTGGAAATAAATGGGTCAGCAAGTGAAATTTTCTGAGAAAATGAGCCGTTAGGAAATGATGATGTTTATGTAATTTACAAGAACAAATAATACTTATTTTGATCTGTTAGTGTGTAATTTTTTACCTTTGCTTGTTTTCCGTCTTTTAATTAGCGTTCTGATGACCAATTAGCTAGTCCATCTGGCTATTGGTATCACAGGTTTGAGACTCGAATCCTGACGATGGCATGAATGTTTGTGGTGGTTCGAAATCCACATTAAACTATATGTGCCGGTCCTAAAATAGCTCAAAGTCAGTAAAAATGACCGTAGAGTGGCAAACCAAACCAAACTAAATCCTTTTACATCAAAAGAAATTCATGCGAATTGTATTCTATGCGCTATTCAAACTTTGTAAAAGGGATATATTGTAGAATTTCTTGTAAATAATCACGTCAGATATGTAATGGGAAAAAAAATATATTTAAAAATATCTAGTGGAGTTCTGTTTGCATTTAAAAGTATTTCATTTACCGCTTGAAGTTTAAAATTCAGAAAATTGTTACACCAAGCATTGATATATATTATATATGTATGCATATATTTTCATCAGCTTAGGGATTTCATTATATTATTCAAAAATTAATTTAAATTACTTATTCGCCATTTTGTAAAATTATTTTATTAAATCAATTAATAAAAAAAACTATTTAATTGAACTATTGTTATTAGTTAATTATTATATTATAACTATTTCATCTATCTATCTGTCTGCTCAGTGACAAAAGAATTTTAAATACACAGTCCAGTCACATTAATGTGACCACCTGTCAAAGGCTAGAATATTCCCTTTTGGACGACGGATAAATCGCTACCTTTCTGCATTACGCCACCGATTGAAAGGCTTTCCGATGCCCTAGGACTTCCTTTATATACACTCCTCTGCAATGTGCCACCTGCCTTTTGATATTGGTTATTTCACGTTGTCGTAGATAATATGTTTTGGTCACATTAATGTGAATGAACTGTATATTTTGCTTTTTTATGCTCACAATTATTTTAGTATAAACATATACAGAACAATCGTTACTTTCAAGTTTCGGATATCAAGGTTTTTTTTAAATTTATTTAAAAGAAAACTTATGCATAAAAAAATGAAATGAAAAAAACAAAATATAGTAATAAACACTGAATTGAAATAGTCTTGTATAATTTTAATGTCACTAGAAAGAATCTTGATACTAATTCATTCTGGAATCTTGAAGCTAAAGGATTCATATTTGCCATTGCCCGTTTCCGTGAACGAATATATTCTTCAATTTACCGTTGATGAATTTTTCATAACCAGAAGAATATGCGAAGTTTAAAAGAAGTTGAGGAGCAAAAAAATCCAGGCAATAATCCTTGGAAGTGGGCAGGGATTTTATTTCTAGACGTTTTTCCTCTTTTGGATTACTGCTGTAAATGTAACAGTAAAAGTGATTTCCCAGACCTATTGGAACCTTCATTAAGAACCATTTCATCCCCCGCCCAATTTTATACAGCCCAATCAAGCGTTGCCTAGCAACACAGCGGAAAATACCCCCCCGTATCGTAAAACAGAACGGGAGGATGGCCAACTAATCCATTTCACATAATTCTTGCCCACTTCCTGCTGGGGGAATTGAGATGGCAACAAAATTGTCTCACGTTTCGAACTGCGAAAATCTTCGTCAACGTGCCCCCACGCCAAGTCACGTGATAATGGTAAAACCACGGGATGGGTCGCGTGAGGTTGTAAAAACTGCATCTGGGTCACGTGCCTTGTATGGATGTATTGCTTTATTTCACTTTTTTATTCTTCTTAACGGTGTAGACGTATTTTTATGCTCGCCCCCGTTATTGATACCCGACTTTATTTATTTATGACTTGTTGTAAAAAATGTCCAGTGCTGACGGTTAACGTCTTTTCCGTGTAGCAAATTTCTTCCGTACATCTTTTCTCATTTCCGCTAAAAGGGTTTCTGAATGGCCGTCATAAGGGCTCTGTATATAACATTACGTCACTTATCGATAAGGCCTTTTTGTATCAGAATCAAGGAATTCTGTCTTCTATCTCGTTGTTTCCTGATTTGCCGCTTACCTAGCCAATCAAACAAAGGAGATTATCGTTTTCAGACAGAACGATGGAATGTTGGGTCGAATCGGAATTCTTATTTGATGTCTCTTGTTTTTCGCTGTGATTATTGCTATCTGGAAATAAATGGGGGCAACAAGTAAAATTTTGTCTGGAAATGAGTCGTTAGGAAATGATGACTTTTATGTAATTTATAAGAATAAATATTGTTTATTTTTTACTATTAATGGGTAATTTTTTTCCTGTCTTTAATTTTTTCCGCTTTTAATTTGCCGCCTGATTGCCAAATGGCTATTGGTATCACAGGTTTCAGGTTCGAATCCTGACGATGGCATTGATGTTTGTTAGTGTTTCGGAATCCACGTTAAACTGTAAGTCCTAGTCTAATTCTCTAAATAGTGCACAATATGACCGTAGAACGACAAACCAAACAAATCTGGTTATTGGTATCACAGGCTACATGTTCGAATCCTGATAGTGGAATAGATGCATATATGTTAGCGGTTCGGAATCCACCATAAGCTGTAGGTCTCGATCTAATTAGCCTAAAGTGAGCTCAAAATGACCTTAGAACGACAAACCAAACCAACCAATCTAGCCTTTGGTACCATAGTTCGAATCACAGGCTGGATGTATGTTAGTAATTCTGAATCCACCATAAGCTGAAGGTTTCGCTAGTTAGCTTTTGTGCACAAAATGGCCGTAGAATAGCAAACCAAACCAATCTGGCCATCGAATCACAGGCTATAGGTTCGAATCCTGGCTGGGGGGCATGGTTGTTTTTGAGTGGTTCGGAATCCACGTTAAATTGTAGGTCCTGGTCTAATTCTCCTAATTATGCAAAAAGACGAGACAGAGCGCATACCAAACCGCCTTTTAAATATCCACGAAGGAATATTTATCAAATTCTCATGACTATTTTCAAATTTAAATACATAATTACTTTACTTCTGATTTTGATACAAGTTGTCTACCACGTTTTCATAGCTACAAAATATTTCGTCAGTTTCAATAATTATTTTAAAAAAAATTATTTCCTTTATTTTGATTTTTACGTCCTAAGGCTTATAATTCCAAGAAGAAATATTGTTCATTTTTCGTTTTACACAAGGATATTGTTATGATAATAAATATTTGTTAGATGTATTGAAATAGAATTCTAAATTAAAATACAGATTGATTAGAATTTTGAGTTTAAATTTATAGATTTCTAAAATATATTTTACATGAATTAATAAAAGCAGTTTATTTTTAAACCTATTTTTAAACTTAATATATATAAGTTTTTTAATTAAAATTTACTATTTAAGACGTACTCTAAGCTAAGTGGCAATTTTGATTTAAATATTCTGCTTTTATGTTCATTAATTATTTTAGTATATACATATACAGAACAATCGCTACTTTCTGAATTTTGAATATCATTGTTCTTTTAAAAATAAATAAAATAAATAAAAATTTAAGTTGAAACATAGACAAGTAATAAAACACTCCGAATTGAAACAGTCTTGCAGCTTTTAAGTACCACTATAAAGAATCTTGGTACTAATTCATTCTATTAGCCCTTTCGAAAGGATTCTTATTTGTCATTGCCAATTTCCGTAGACGAAAATATTCTTCGATATACCGTTGGTGAATTTTTCATAACCAGAAGAACATGTGAAGTTTCAAAGGAGTTGAAGGAAAAAAAAAAAAAAAAAAATCCTGGCAATAAACGTTGGAATTGGGCAAGGATTTTATTTCTAGACGTTTTCTTACTCTTTGATTACCACAGGAAAAGTAAAGAGAAAAGTGATTTCTCCAGACCTATTGGAACCTTCATTAAGAACCATTTCATTCCCCCCACCCTCTATATACAGCCCTATCAAGCGTTGCTTAGCAACGCAGCGGAGAAATACTTCTCCCATATAGTAAAACAGAATGGGAGGATGGCCAACTAATACATTTCCATAATTCTCTCCGACTGCTGGGAATTGAGATGGTAACGAAATTGTCTCACGTTTCAAACTGCGAAAATCTTCGTCAACGTGCCGGCCCAGCAAGTCACCGCGCGATAATGAGTCACGTGAGGTGTGTAAAAACTGCATCTGGGTCACGTACCCCGTATGGATGCATTGCTTTATTTCACTTTTTACTCTTCTTTAACGGTGTAGACGCATTTTTATGCGCAGCCCCATTGATACCCGACATTACTTATTTATTACTTGTTGTAAAAATGTCCAGTGCTTACGGTGAACGGCTTTCCGTGTAGCAATGCCTTCCGTACATCTTTCTCATTTCCGCTAAAGGGTTTCTGAATGGCCTTCATAAGGCCTTGTAAAGGGCTCTGTACATACTCATTACGTCACTTATCGATAAGGCATCAATCAAATTCTTTCCTCTATCTCGTTGTTTCCTGATTCGCCGCTTACCCACCAATCAAACAAGGAGATTATCGTTTTCAGACAGAACGATGGAATGTTTTTGTCGAATCGGAATTCTTATTTGATATTTCTTGTTCTTTGCCGTGATTATTACTGTCTGGAAATAAATGGGTGGCAACAAGTGAAATTTTTATCTGAAAAATGAGCCATTAGGAAATGATGACGTTGATGTAATTTATAAGGACTAATAATACTTTTTTTTTTTTTCTATTAGTGTGTAATTTTTTTACCTTTGCTTGTTTAATTCGCCTTTTAATTAGTGGCCTGATGGAAAATTGGCTAGCGCTGTGGCTATTGGTATCACGGCTTTCATTTTTTGAATCCTGACAATTGCATGTACGTTTTTGAGTGGTTCGGAATCCACGTTAAACTGTAGGTTCCAATCTAATTAGCTCAAGTGCGCACAAAAAATGACCGTAGAGCGACAAACCAAACCAAACTAAACCCTTTTTTATATCAAAAGAAACTCATGCGAATGGCATTCTATGCGCTATTCAAAGTTAGTAAAGGGATATATTGTAGAATTTCTATTAAATAATCACGTCAGGTATGTAAAGGAAAAAAAAAATATTTAAAATATCTGGTGGTGTACTGTTTGCATTTAAAAAAAGCATTTCATTTACCGCATGAAGTTTAAAATTTCTAAAAATATTGTTACACCAAGCATTGATATAATATAACAATGGTATATGTATGCATACGTTTTCATAACTTAAGGATTTCTTTATAGTATTCAGAAGTGTATTTAAATTGCTTATTCGCCATTTTGTAAAATTATTTTATTAAAATACCAAATAAATAAAACTATTTAAGTTAACTATTATTATTAGTTAATTATTATTTATTATTTTACAACTATTTCATCTATAAATGTGTTGCTAAAGTTACAGTAGAGTTTTAAATATTTTGGATTTTATATTCACAATTATTTTAGCATAAACATATACAGAGAACAATCGTTACTTCCCGAATTTTCCGGATATCAGAATTTTTTTAAAAATTTATTTAAAAAAAAATGTATGAATAAAAAATGAAATGAAAAATAAAAAAATATAGTAATAAACACTGAATTGAAACAGTCTTGTATCTTTTAGTGTCACTAGAAAGGATCCTGATACTAATTCATTCTATATCCTTTCGAAAGGATTCTTAACTGCAATTGCCTATTTCCGTAGACGAAACTATTCTTCAAAATACCGTTGATGAATTTTTCATCACCAGAAGAATATCTGAAGTTTAAAAGAAGTTGAGGAGCAAAAAAATCCAGGCAATATTACTTGGAAGTGGGCAAGGATTTTATTTCTAGACGTTTTTCCTCCTCTTTGATTACCGCTGGAAATGTAAGAGAAAAGTGATTTCTCCAGACCTATTGGAACCTTCATTAAGAACCATTTCATCCCCCCGCCCCCTTTTATAGAGCCCAATCAAGCGTTGCTTGGCAACGCAGCGGACAATACTTCTCCCCGTATCATAAAACAGAACGAGAGGATGGCAAACTAATACATTTCACATAATTCTTGCCGACTTCCTGCTGGGGGAATTGAGATGGTAACAAAAATTGTCTCACGTTTCAAACTGTGAAAATCTTCGTCAACGTGCCGGCACGCGAAGTCACGTGATAATGGTCACGTGAGGGGCGTAAAAATCTGGGTCACGTGCTGTATGGATGTATTGCTTTATTGCACTTTTTATTTTTCTTAACGGTGTAGACGTATTTTTATGCGCAGCGCCTGTTATTGATACCCAACTTTACTTATTTATTACTTGTTGTAAAAAATGTCCAGTGCTTAGGGTTAACGTCTTTCCGTGTAGCAAATGCCATCCGTACATCTTTCTCATTTCCGCTAAAGGGTTTCTGAATGGCCGTCATAAGGGCTTTATCTATAGCTCATTAAGTCACTTATCGATAAGGCCTTTTGTATGTCAAGAAATTCTTTCCTCTATCTCGTTGTTTCTGATTTGCTGCTCACCTAGACAATCGAACAAGGAGATTATCGTTTTCAGACGGAACGATGGGATGTTTTTGTCGAATCGGAATTCTTATTTGATATCTCTTGTTCTTTGCTGTGATTATTGCTGCCTGGAACAAATGGGTGGTAACAAGTGGCATTTTGTCTGAAAATGAGTCGTTAGGAAATGATGGCGGAAGATTTAATGATGTTTATGTAATTTATAAGAACAAATGATATTTTGATCTGTTAATGTGTAATTTCTTTTCCGCCATATAATTAACCTCAAATGAATATTTATTAAATTCTCATGACTATTTTTAAAACTTAAATTCGTAATTACATTTTTTTTCTTATATTGATAGAAGTTATCTACCATGTTTTCTTAGCTACAAAATATTTAATTTTTTTTCTATCGAAATTAAACTTCTTTCCATTATTTGGATTTTAAACCTGGTAACTAACTCATAAGGGTTGTAATTCAAAAAAGGAATACTTTTTTTTTTTTACATAAGATACTTTTATACTAATGGTAATTGCTAGATGTATTGAAATTGAATTTTAAATTAAAATACAGGTTCTATAAAATTTTGAGTTAAAATGTATGTTATATAAAATTTTGAGTGCAGAAATATATTTTATGAGAATTAATAAAAGTAGTTGAAGGTAGACTTGTTGTATATTGCAGATATTTCATGCAGATATTTTTAACAAGACAAGCATTAAATTAAATTGGAAAGTTGATGCAGTTTCTCTCTTTTTTAAATAATTCTGGAGTAGGAGAATTTTTAAAAATTTGAATTTAATTCATAGATTTTGTGATAAATTGTGTGCTGTCTGTTTTTGTCTTGTAGATTGAGTGAAGTGTGTATAGCTGTGCAATTGATTAGCTGCAGTTAATTTAGAGAATTTTGATTTTCACTTTTAAATGGAAATTATTGAATGTGTAATATGTCCGCATCTTAGCTAAATATTCTTGCTTTTTAAAGAGAGTACTATGTTTCTATTTCGTATTTTAATATTAATTTTGAATACGAAGGAATTTAATATTTTATAGTCATTAACAAACCAAAAATGTATTACATCGTTATTTATTTATTTTTAATTTGTAATTTTTGTTTTTAGTATTTAAAAATATTCTGAAAAATTCTCCCTGGCTTATAAAGGGACCAAGAAACATGAAAATTAATTATCTCTGCTCTGCAAGTAACATGAAAGAGTTAAGAATACCTGCTCTGCAGGAAACGTGAAAAGTTAGAATCTCTACTCTACAGGTAACATGAAAAGTAATAATCTCTGCTGCAGGAAACATGAAAAATTAATAATAATCTCTGCACTGCAGGAAAATATCATGAAAAATTAATAATAATCTCTGAACTGCAGGAAAATTAATCGCTGTTCTGCAGAAAACATTGAAAAAGTAATAATCTCTGCTCTGCAAGGTTATTTAGAAACATAAACATGAAAAATTATTAATCTCTGTCCTGCAGAAAACATGAAAAATAAATAATATCTGCTCTGCAGGAAACATGAAAAATTAATCTTTGCACTGCAGGAAACAAAGAAAAATTAATCTTTGCACTGCAGGAAACATGAAAAATAATCTCTGTTCTGCAGGAATCACGAAAAAGTAATAATCTTTGCTCTGCAAGATTATTAAGAAACATAAACATGAAAAATTATTAATATCTGCTCTGCAGAAAACATGAAAAATTAATATTATCTGCTCTGCATGAAACATGAAAAATTAATCTCTGTTCTGCAGGAAACATGAGAAAGTAATAATCTCTGCTCTGCGGAATAGGCCAAAATAGTGTGTTGTTTCACTTGGGTACACTAGAAAATGGGGCACATTTCCATTATTTGCTGTAGTAAATGATTCAATATTTTTAGTTCTAAATTTAATGAGCAATATTAATTTGACAATAAAATGCTATAACTAAATATCACTAATGATTTACAGAGTTAACATTACTCATAAATAATTTCATTTTAAATATCCTATGTAATACAAGATCACGTATTAAGAAATGATAAATATTGTAAGTTTAGAAATATCCATCGCAATTTTAAACTTAATTAAATTCCAAATGATTCCCAAATGATTGACATATCTCAAGAATTGGTCACTTAAAGTTTCAGTTTTACATACTCGAGTTTAATTTAGTTTTAAATCCTTAGAATAATATTAAGGAGGAAAAAAAAAAGATGAATTTTTTTCTCTTTCTAAATAAGTGAAGCAACTAAAATTTTGGAAAATATCAAAAAATGAACCGAACTTCATTTTTGTAGTTTTTAATGTTTTCGCTCATAACACGAAAACCTTCTGATGTCTCTCTCTCTACATAATTATAGCCTTCTTAAAAAAAAAAAAAAAGCAAACTAGAAGGCTTCGAGGCAAAAAAAGCTGAATGCAATTTAATCGCAAAAGATATTAGAAATTTGGAACTGGAGTCCTTGATGCCGTTTATCATCATTAGAGCAAAAGTTTTCTTGTTGCTGCGTGGCCTCCAGGCAGAACTCAAGACAGCTGAGAAGCAACGCTTTTTGTGCCAAAGGCAATGATTGCAAATAACAGCAATATGGAAAAAGGCAAAGCTGATAAGGAGTCTTTTTCATGCATTAACTTCGTGCAAGAAACAGATTAAAAAGAAAATAATTCCTCCTCTTAGTCGTCTTAGTCATTTACAAGACTGTGTGGCCTTTGTTACTTGGAGCCGATGACACACAAGCCATTCATCTGTTATTTACTGCTAATGACATTCGAAATGCCTGCTCAGAAGATTAATTACTTTTGTAATTAAAGTCAAATAAAGCCGTGATTCGTTATTATTTATTCTTTTCGCATAAGTTGGGTTTCCAAGATTCGCATAATTGGATGGCTGTTGATTTACTTAGTTTGTGTGAATGCTAATGCTCGGAAAAGAAATGGAGTGGTGAAATAAGCACCTGTGCTTAGCAGGAAAAATGATTTAACTGACAATCTGTTACTTTAAAAATATGAAAATTGTCTTTGAGCAAATATATTCAGATTCTTTTTTTTTTTAAATTATTTGTTGTTGTCTTCCGATATATTTGCATTGTTATTTGTTTCTTAATGTCTTTACGCATTAATTAAGGAAATTATTCCAAAGATGTCCTTGGAAATAAGAATAAATCGGTATTTATCGTGTAGTTCAAGAAACATCTAACCATTTATTATGGTGCTTTTAAAAAATTGTATTATTTTATAATTTTTTATTTAATAATTATTAAAAAATATTAATAATTAAAATATTTTGTATTAATAACAAATACTATTAATTTTTAATTTAATAATATTCGTGTCCAAAATCATAAATAGTAAAGGATTTGATTGATTATACTTTTAAGTGTTATATTTTAAGTTCATAAATAAAATAAAACCTGAAATTTTAAAAATACTGGTGTTCAAAAACTTAAATGTTATATTTCTCTCTCTGTCTTTCTCTCTCTCTGTCTCTCTATATATATTTATATATGACATACAATGAATACAATCATATGATATACAATCTGCTAAGTGGCTGTTTTAGGTTTTAAATATTCTGTTTTTTATGTTCATAATTATTTAAATATATACATATACAGAACAATCATAACATTCTAAATTTGGGACATTAGTGTTCTTTTAAAAAAATTAAATAAAACATAAATTGAAACACAGACAGGTAATAAACACCGAATTGAAACAGGTTTGTAGCTTTTAGTACCACTAGAAAGAATCTTGATACTAATTAATTCTATATCCTTTCGAAGAGATCGTTGATGAATTTTTTCATAACCAGAAGAATACGTGAAATTTAAAAAGAAGGTGAGGAGCAAAAAAAAAAAATCCAGGCAATAATCCTTGAAAATGGGAAAAGATTTTATATCTAGACGATTTCCTACACTTTGGATTACAACTGGAAATGTAAGAAAAATGATTTCTCCAGACCTATTGGAGCCTTCATTAAGAACCATTTCATTCCCCCCCCTTTTATAGAGCCCAATCAAGCGTTGCCTAGCAACGAAGCGGAAAAATACTTCTCCCCGT
This sequence comes from Caerostris extrusa, assembly GCA_021605095.1. Taxonomy (NCBI): domain Eukaryota; kingdom Metazoa; phylum Arthropoda; class Arachnida; order Araneae; family Araneidae; genus Caerostris; species Caerostris extrusa. The sequence goes on along the minus strand of BPLR01000395.1, from coordinate 59,262 downwards.
ATCATAAAACAGAAGGGGAGGATGGCCAACTAATACATTCAGCATAATTCTTGCCGACTTCCTGCTGGGGGAATTGAGATGGCAACAAAATTGTCTCACGTTTCAAACTCCGAAAATGTTCGTCAACGTGCCGGCACGCCAAGTCACGTGATAATGGTAAAAACTGGGGTGGGTAACGTGAGAGGGTGGTAAAAACTGGATCTGGGTCACGTGCCTTTATGGATGTATTGCTTTATTTCGCTTTTTATTCTTCTTAACGGTGTAGACGTATTTTTATGCTCGCCGCCGTTATTGATACCCGACTTTACTTATTTATTAGTTGTTGTAAAAAATGTCCTGTGCTTACGGTTAACGTCTTTTCCGTGTAGCAAAGGCCTTCCGTACATCTTTCTCATTTCCGCTAAAGGGTTTCTGAATGGCCGGTAAAGGGCTCTGTATATAGCTCATTACGTCACTTATCGATAAGGCCTTTTTGTATCAGTCAAGAAATTCTTTCCTCTATCTCGTTGTTTCCTGATTTGCCACTTACCTAGCCAATCAAACACAAGGAGATTATCGTTTTCGGACAGAACGATGGAATGTTTTTGGCGAATCGGAATTCTTATTTGATATCCCTTGTTCTTTGCCGTGATTATTGCTGTCTGGAAATAAATGGGTTGCAACCAGTGAAATTTTGTCTGAAATGAGCCGTTAGGAAATGATGCCAGACGATTTAATGACGTTCATGTAATTTATAAGGAAAATAATATTTTTATCTTTTTACTGTGTAATTTTTTTTCCACCACATAATTAACCACAAATGAATATTTATCGAATAATTGTCATGACTATTTTTAAAACTTAAATTCGTAATTACATTTTTTTTTTTCTTATTTTGATACAATTTATCTACCATGTTTTCATAGCTGCAAAATATTTAATTAAAAAATTCTTTTACTGAAATTAAAACTGTTTCCATTGTTTGGATTTGAAATTTTGAAACTAACTCATAAGGGTGGTAATTCAAAAGAGGAATACTTTTTTTTTTTTTTTTTTTTTACATAAAGATACTGTTATACTAATGATTATTTGCTAGATGCATTGAAATGGAATTTTAAAATAAAATACAGATTATATAAAATTTTGAGTTAAAATGCAGATTGTATAGAATTTTGAGTGCTAAAATATATTTTATATGAATTAATGAAAAGTGATTGAAGGTAAACTTAGATGATGAAAAGCTATTGAGTCTTTAACTAAAAGCAATCAAAATGCTGAATATTTTTATATTAGAACCAAAGTTTTTAATTAAATGTTGATATTTTTAAACATGATTTGGCATTAATTTATTCCATTTTGCAAAAAAAAAAAAAAATATATATATTTATATATATATATATTATATATATTTAGTGTTCTGTTCAATTTTTTTGAACAATTAAAATAGTGATAATCAGATTTTTTAATTATTTTCTAAAATAATTTGTTAAGAATTACAAATTACAACGTGCATTTTATATTTTGCATATATTTCGTGCATATATTTTTAAAAAACAAGCACTAAATTAAATTGGAAAGTTGATGTAGTTTCTCTCTTTTTTTAATAATTGTGGAGTAGGAGAATCTTTTAAAAATTTGAATTTAATTCATAGATTTTGTGAGAAATTGTGTCTTGTCTGTCTTTGTCTTATAGATTGAGTGACGCGTGTATAGTTGTGCAATTGATTATCTACAGTTAATTTATAGAATTTAGATTTTCACTTTCAAATGGAAATGATTGAAGTTGTAATATGTCCGCATCATAGCAAAATGTTCTCAGTATTTAAAAGAAAATAATATGTGTTTGTTTCGTATTTAAATATTAGTTTTCAATTATAAGAAATTTTTAAATTTAATTTTTTATTGTTAGTAGACCAAAAATGTATTTTACATCGCTTTTTATTTAACTATTTTAATTTGTAATTTTTGTGTTAAGTATTTAACCCTTTGCACTCGAGGGCTCCGGAGCGGAGCCATTTAAAATTTGTCTTCAAGCTACGGAGACAATGCAAATAACAATATAAATAATGCGCTTCTTTTAATGCGTGTATCAAACTTACATGTGAATTTGATCTTTTCAATAAAATCGCTTCCGAGTTGCTGGTAAGACGAATGAAAAAAAAAATTTCGAGTGCAAAGGGTTAAAAATATTCTTAAAATTCTTCCTGACTTTTAAGTGACCTGAAAACATGAAAAATGAATAATCTCTGTTCTGCAAGAAACATAAAAAGAAAAGAATCTCTGTTCTGCAGAAAAAGCAGAAAATCGGATACATTTCCATTATTCGCTTTAGTATACGATTCAATATTTTTAGTTCTAAACTTAAAGAACAAATTTAAGTTGATAATAAAATGCTATAAATAAATATCACGGTAAAATTTGAGAGTTAAACCTACACGTAGATTATTTCATTTTTAAATATGTGATACAAGATAACGTATTAGTAAATGAGAAATATTTCATGTGTAAAAACAATCATCGCAACTAAAAACTTAATTAAATTCCAAAATGATTGACATATCTCAAGAATTGTCACTTAAAGTTTTAGTATTACATACTCGAGTTTATTTTAATTTTATGCATTTAATTTTAAGTTCTTAGCGAATGATATTGAAAAAAAAGAAAAAAGGATGAATTTTTTTCTCTTTCTAAATAAGTGAAGCAACTAAAATTTTTGAAAACATCAAAAAACGAACCGATCTTCATTTTGTAGTTTTTAATGTTTTCGCTCATAACACGAAAACCTTCTGCTCTGTCTCTCTCTACATAATTATAGCCTTTTTTAAAAAAAACAAAAAGCAAACTAGAAGGCTTCGAGGCAAAAAAGTTGAATGCAATTTAATCGCAAAGATATTAGAAATTTGGAACTGGAGTCCTTGATGCCGTTTATCATCATTAGAGCAAAAGTTTTCTTGATGCCGCGTGGCCTCCAGGCAGAACTCAAGACATCTGAAAAGCAACGCTTTTGTGCCAAAGGCAATGATTGCAAATAAAAGCAATATGGCAGAAGGCAAATCTGATAAGGAGGCTTTTTCATGCATTAACTTCGTGCAAGAAACAGATTAAAAGAAAATAATTCCTCCTCTTAGTCGTCTTAGTTATTACAAGACTGTGTGGCCTTTGTTACTTGGAGCCGATGACACACAAGCCATTCATCTGTTATTTACTGCTAATGACATTCGAAATGCCTGCTCAGAAGATTAATTACTTTTGTAATTAAAGTCAAATAAAGCCGTGATTCGTTATTATTTATTCTTTTCGCATAAGTTGGGTTTCCAAGATTCGCATAATTGGATGGCTGTTGATTTATTTAGTTTGTGTGAATGCTAATGCTCGGAAAAGAAATGGAGTGGTGAAATAAGCACCTGTGCTTGGTGGGGGAAAATGATTTAATTGACAATCTGTTATTTTTAAAATATGGAAATTGTCTTTGAGCAAATATATTCTGATTCTTTTTTAAAATTATTTGTTGTTGTCTTCCGATATATTTGCATTGTTATTTATTTATTAATGTTTATACGCATTAATTAAGAAATTAATTCGAAAGATATCCTTGAAATAAGAATAACTGTATCGGTATTTATCTTGTAGTTCTATTGAAGAAGTATCTAATCATTTATAATCCTGAGTTTAAAATTTATTTAATAATACATTTTTAAATTAATAAAATATTATTAATTTAATAATTATTAAAAAAATTAATATGAATTTGAAATATTTTATTAATAACGAATATTATTAATTTTAATTTAATAATATTTGCGTCCAAAATGCTAAAAAGTAAATGGTCTAGTTGAATAAAGTTTTATTATATTATTATTTAAATGAATTTTAAATTTTTTATTTTAATTGAAATATTAGAAGTAAGTAAAATCTGAAATTTTAGAATAGCTCATTTATTAAAACCTAAATGTTTTTCTTTGAAAAATTTGTTAAAATAAGTGTTATATACATATAGAACTGTTAGTGATGCCATTTTAACAAAAAATACACTACAGACTGAGTATTTTGATAATTTGCCTTAGCCTTATTAAGTTGAAAATTTTAGATAAACCAATTGATAAATATCTTTTTTAATCCATAAGAAATTGACTCATATAATGTTCTTTAACGTAGTTTACAATTTATATCGTCAGTACATTATCCCTTTGATTATATACTAGTTAAATTATTTTAATTATAAGTATTTTGATGTCCTTTTAAGTTGAGACAGACTGAATATTTCTGATTATTTCTATTATTAAGGTAAGATAAACAAATTGTAAAATATCTTTTACTACATAACAAGTTGACTGATATAATATTTTTAATGTAATTTACGATTTTCATTGTCAATAAATTAACTCTTTGATATAATATTATAATAAGTTAACTAGTATTTAAACTAATTTTACTTCATTAATGCTAGTTTATTGACTAAACACGGGAATTCATTTATGTTTTGATTAAATAAGACTTTCGATTCAAATTTTTTCTGCAAGTTACTGCAGATGAGAATGTTTCAAAGATATAATCAGTCATCTAATGCAAGTTATAAATTAAAATATTTAAGTATTTTTATCTAAATAATTTAGTGTTAAATATAATCATTGAAACTTAACCTGGGAAATTTGACTTTTGATATTTATCACACAGCCAGTGTTCAGCAGGAACAGTTTTATTATATAAATAAAAAGCGAATCCCTTGACGTGTTTTTTAGAGAGAAATGGTCAAAGAAGTCACGGAAAGTTAAGTAAAGTCTAATTTTTTTTTTTTATCCCACTTGGTAGACAGCAACTTCTAGAACAAGTCCATGAACTCGTGGGGTCTCATGGAAGGAGGGAAAGGGAGGCAGCTTCTGTTGGGATGGAACACCTTAGGTGGAAGTCTGACTTGGCTCTGTGTCGCTAAAGAAGAAGGGCAGTGCCTTTCGGAAGAATTTTAGGGAGAACTACCCATAATTTGCGTATCTTATGGCAGAAAAGAGTGAAAAACTCCCACCAGGTACTCTGACTCACGAAGCAAGAGGCTGAACATCACAAACGCCATCGAGTCTTCTCAATTTTTTAAAACAGTGCCTATAACAAAGCCGCCAGTCGATTAAACTTCAGGCCTAATGCTCACCAGTGGCGAACGCTGCCATTGAGTCACGAGTCGGGCCAATAAATGCTATGGTCATGGAAATCAAGAGAAAAGCATCATTTGAAGTAGTTACCATTTAACTCCAAGTTTATTTTCTATTTGAATTTCAACTGTTTACCTACTTTTTAAAATATGACTCCTCCCATATTGGTAATTTAATATACAAAGTTGCTAAGGATCTTTCGTACTTTATCAGATAAACATTAGTGCATCAGATAAACTTTAGTGTATTATGTAATGCAAGTAAATCACGATATAGAATATCTTATTAAAGCATAAAAAATTAAGATTCTAAGCCTTTTATTTGGCTTAACATAGTTAAAGATCGTCTAAAGCATGCAATTTAAATTCGTTCGTTCTTACAAATGATACATAATTGCATTATTTTAAATTGAATTAAAATGTTGTCAACAAAAAGAAAATATTATTCAAATTTTGTTTTCTTTGTTGGATTTTAAACCTTACTTTTTTTCATTAAAAAAGTTGTTTCATATTATTAAATTTTAATTTTTAAGACACAAGATCAACAACATTAGATCTGCATATTAATTTGTACTAAAATTGCAACGATAAATGCTCTTAATTAATCTCGCAAAAGCAAAGCTCTTTTTTGGCATATTTATCAGTTAACATTGCCGAATATCTCGCAAATTCTGTCGCCAAACTAACCCAGCTGAATGTATTTTATTTTGCCAAAATTGCTGGTCACACCAAAATTTATCACAGCTAAAATCTCAACGAAAGAGATTCTGAATTCAGGGCATGAGAATAAAACTCAACTGATATTCTACAACTACTGATTGCATTTTTTTAAATAAATTTCGATATTTCGTAAATATTTTCCTACAAGCACGTGATAAATTAATTACTTTTCTGGCTTTTTCCAATATTTTCAAAGTAACATAAATTGTGTAATATTGCCAAATATGTCGCCAATTCCGTCGCCAAAATAACCAAATTGACTGTATTTTATTTCGTCATATGCACTGCGGCTTTGGATTATTATGTAATTATTTAGAATACATTTTTGAAGTTATATTAACATTAATTATTATGCTTCCAAAAATAAATACTATTTTGACTGTATCAAATCTTATGTAATAATTCTTCATACACTTCAACTGTTAAGAGATATTGCTTCTCTAGCTTTTCAATATTTTCAAAGTAACATAGATTGTGTAATATTGCCAAATATGTCGCCAATTCCGTCGCCAAAATAACCAAATTGACTGTATTTTATTTCGTCATATGCACTGCGGCTTTGGATTATTATGTAATTATTTAGAATACATTTTTGAAGTTATATTAATATTAATTATTATGCTTCCAAAAATAAATATTTTTTTGACTGTATCAAATCTTATGAAATAATTCTTCATACACTTCAACTATAAAGGGATTTTGCTTCTCTAGCTTTTCAGTATTTTCAATGTAATGTGTAATATTGCCAAATAGGTCGCCAATTCCGTCGCCAAAATAACCAAATTTATTTCATCATACACATTGAACCTTTGGGTCATTATGCATGTAGAATAAATTTGTAAATTTGTATTAACATTAATTTTTTATGTTTCCAAAAATAAATTTTTTTGACTGCATCAAATCTTACGCAATAATTTTTCATACATTTCCCCTGTTAAGAGATATTGCTTCTCTAGCTTTTCAATATTTTCAAAGTAACATAGATTGTGTAATATTTCCAAATATGTCGCCAATTCCGGAGCCAAAATAAACAAATTGGCGGAATTTAATTCTCACACACATGTCTTTGGGTTATTATGCAATTATTTATTATTATTTATTTTTATCAAAAATTTAGAATAAATTTTTGAATTTATATTAACATTAATTTTTATGCTTCCAAAAATAATATTTTTTTTTGACTGCATCAAATCTTACGCAATAATTATTCATGCACTTCAACTGTAAAGGGATTTTGCTTTTCTACCTTTTAATATTTAAAAAGTAATATAAATTGTGTAATATTGCTAAATATGTCACCAATTCAGTCGCCAAAATAACCAAATTGGCTGTATACGTAATACACATTGCGCCTTTAGATTATTGTGCAATTATTTGGAATACATTTTTTGAAATTATTTATTTTTGGAAGCTTAAAAATTAATGTTAATATATATTTTTGTGACTAGATCATATCTTATGCAATAATTCTTCAACTGTAAAGAGATTTTACGACCGTAATTTTGAAATAATAATAATAGTAATAAAAGCATGTACAACATGCAGTAACCTTAGAGTACCGTCTGAATATTTTCCAACTTAATAGTTGTTTAAAGCTTAGTTTAAAATATGCTTAAGGGGGCTTAATTGCTCATTAGGGTCTAACCATTGTAGATAAAAGCAGGAGGATTTTACGCGTTTCTCGTAGTCAGCACATTTTACGACACTTATTAGAAGCTTAAGTTGAAAGCTTAATTCTTGCAGATTAGGAGGAGCATTAGCTGCATGTTTGAGTAAAAGGAAATTTAAAATGAGTATTGTCGCATAAGGCGGATTATTATCTTAATTCATTAGCCCTGGTTATGTGTACCTTTTTAATACAATATTAATTACTGAAAAGCATTTAAAATTGAAAACTGGTGTGCCGAGTTTTAATAGTGCAGAGATGTTTTAATTTATGCAACAATTTCAATTTCTCCCTTTTAAATAGTGATTTTTGTATCTGGATAATTATTTTAAAATATAACGCAGCAAGATCAAGGTTTTTATTTCACATTAGAAACTCAGTAATTAAATATATAATATATATTCAATTAAATTTATATAAATGAATATATAATCCTATTAAAACTGCATAGGTTTAATTGAGTGGGACAGTTTTTCTATTTTGTTTTCGAGGTTTTTTATTTTTCGTCAATTAGTTAGTTAATTTGTTATTAATATTTAGTATACAATATTTTGTCATTTTGGAGGCATTAATAAAGTATCTCTATTAACATTTTTAATGATTAAATATGAAAAAAATATATATTTCATGATAGTACTCAGTAGCACTAAGGACGATGATAGAACTCTGTAGTAAGTGCCTAACTAAAAAGGATGATTAATAATCTGTAGTACGCCCACTGCACTAAGGGGATGACTATAAATATATCCAAGTCGGCGATCTTTATGCAGGGATTGGTAAAGTAGTTTGATTACACATAGTGACTGATGTGTTTTCGTGACGTGATTTATCTGGGAATCTTAAAGCGTATTAGCAGTAGGAAACTTTCTGATTAGTCCTTCAATGTTTTATTTAAATTTATATTTGTAGTGGAAGCATTGAGCATGAGAGGATTGCCAGGAATAAAAAGCAGTTTATTACATCATCCCAATTTTTTCTTACATCACTCAAATCCATTAGTAGTCATGTCTAAAAAGGCAATATAAAGCCCATCTTAAACACCTTTTCATTAACAACTTAATGGCTTATCCCGAGTATATTCGTGTCGTATAATTCCTTTGCAAAACAGAGCAAATTTCCTTGTGCTAATACTATTTTTCTTTTTGGATTAAAACGAGTATTTTGAGCTCTCATGTAACTTTATGCTGATGCAAACACGAATTCATTTATGATTCCGTTCATACCATCGGTATTTTATCTTGTTTATCGGAATTGCAACTCTATGTTCTTTAATACTTAAATGCAATATCTTATATTGCATTTGCAATATCTTATATTGCATTTGATTTGCTCCCTTGCATTTATTTTTCGTTACTTTTATCAAGATAAACAAAATTCCTTCAATATTTTTCAAGAAATTTATCTGAATTTCAAGAAATGTAGACATGTAGATTCGTGTCTTTATTTACCACTTGTTTACAAGTTAATTTCCAAATGGATTATCCTAATCATACTCGAAGCAGTTATTTTTCTTTTCGGAACGACACAAGTTAACTCTTTCGAGAATTAAATGTTGAGTCTAGTGTAAGAAAGAATACTTTGGATTACTTTTTATTGTAATATGCATTATTCTTGTGGGACAACAATCTATCTGTGCTGATGTATTGTTTAATGCATACATTTGGTTCAATGTCTATCAGTATGCTAATGATTAGAGAGGATTTATTCTGTGGATGATTATCATTTATTTCAGTTTATTTATTGTTTAAGAAAGTTTGCTTTCCTTTTCCGTTATTGTTTTCAAAATAAGGATTATTTTTAATGGTAATAGCAGCAATGCGTAACAGAGATCCATAAAGATATGCCAATGAAAAAATGGATTATAGTTTTGATTTTTAATTCGAATGGCCCAATTTTTACTTTAATCTCTATAATGAAAAAAATTCATCTTTATGTTAATAATCTATAATTTTTAATAAAAAATTATTATGAAACAAAACTACATTTGGAACATAAAAACACTTATTTTTTAAGGCATTTTTTTAGCACAGTTAAGAACTCTATTTCAACACAAATCTTGAAATAAAGCAGCACTATATTCATTTAAAAGGAAAGTGAGATTGAATTAAATGAACTGAACTGAAATGAAATTTACGAATATTATGGTACATATAAATTTATGTCTACTGTTACTTAATGAATTGTTTCCAGATTATGTGGAATTAAGTATGCCTGTGACAGCAACTCCCAATTGGGTTCATCTCAAATGGCTCCGGGTTTTGATCTATGAACTGGGATATTCCATAATTCAGACCGTCTTGTCAAAATGTCAAAATGGCATCTGTATTTGCTTAATTGTTTAGTTGAATATTTATAAAATCATATCTAAGTTAAACTAGCGTTTTGAATATGTTTAGAATTGAATGCGCCGATCTTCAATAATTTCTGCAGAGTTTGCATAAACATTTTCGAAATATCCTTAACACAAGGATTATTTATTATATCGGTGTTTCGGATAGTCAATATATTTTAATAGAAAATTGACCTTAAATAAATAGATATTTAAATTGATGTTTAATTTTTATTACTACAGTATTGATTTTTACAATATTTATTTTTTATTTTTAAATTTTGTATAATTAAATATTTTACTTTAAATTATATTTAAAAAAAATAAATATTTACACGTAAAATATCAAAATTAACAATTTTTTTTTACTCTAATAAAAGAAAATTTTACAGTGAATCCTTTGAACTTTTTTTATTAATTGTAGTATTAACTAACGCCTTGATTTTTTTACTGCTATTATTTACTCATCATTTTACATTAACAATATAAGAATAGTTGTAGATGCATCAATAATTTGAGTGATTGTAATGTTATTCCTACAGCACGGGAAAATAATTTGTTTTGAGTTTTTAAATAATCACGACATTACCTTTAATATGAAACCATTTAAGCAATGTTTACTTCTAAAAACGTATAAAAAATATATGCAATTATCTTTCCCTTTGTAAAATAATTGCTGGTTTATCTTAGATTACCTATATAAGATCATGTATGCAAAATCGCTCAAATAATCTTTAAAGAATTGTGTTTTTTTCTTAATTTTATGAATCGCAATCACAGCTAGTTTGTTTAAAATTTCATTACAGTTGTAAAATCGCAAAATTTATTATGATCTTTCTTTCATTTAAGATTAATCTATTGATATGTAGAGGCATTTAATGTAAAATTCCATATTTTCTTAAAATCAGAGTCGCTGTTTACTGAATTAATAAGGATAGTTTATTATTTTATATTTTTCACATGACTTTAAATATTACCCTGCTAACATAACCATTATATCTCGCCATCTATCCTTAATTAGTCACAGATCATTTGAATTCTTACCAAACAACGAATGCTTTTATACTTTTTTGTTTAATATTTTCAGACGAATATACGAGTCGTAACACGCAAAACAAATTAGAAAGTGGGCTAAAAGTTAAAATCAGTTGACGGTAACGTTGCAGTCATTGCACTCAAAAATTAAATGACATAGCGAAGTTTACAAAAAGGTTTAAGCCCCTCGTGTTAAAGTTCAGACTAACTGATTCAAATTATCAGAGTTTAAAGATAGCTATCCCAAATTTATGGAATAGAATTATTGTTTTTTTTTATATTTATCCCAAAAGACACAAATATTCGAGGCGCCTAAACTTATAGTTTACCGAGTTTACTCTCCCGTATAATACAAAAATTCGTTTCAGATATCCTTATTGTACTCATAGTTAAACAAATTCAGGGCAGCTACCCTTATAGCTCACCGAGTTTATTCCAGAACACGAAAATTCGAGGAAGCTATCTTTACAGTTCTAAAAGTTTTATATTCATTTCGGCTTATGCCTAACCAAATATAGCTCATTTCTTAAAGCTGGTATTGCAGAACATGCCACGAGCTAAATTCAAACCTTTGTTCCCTTATTCTCCCTCTTTATTAGGATTCGGGTAAATTTCAAAACTTCAAAGATATTTTAATGCAGTATCTGAAGAAAACTGACACTAAGGCGGCGTTTGATTTCCTATGCTTTTTAATGTAAAACATGGTAATAGATTCTAACCAAATTTCCTGTGATTTCACTGAAGCATTTGTCAACCTTACGCCCAACAGTCATATTAGACGGGACCTACGGCTTAAAATGGATTCTGAATCCCTACAAACATCCATGTCACCACCGGGACTCGAACCCATAACCTGTAACACCGAGCGCCAGTCACTCGGCCATCAGGCTCCATTCGCCAAAGTAATGATCTCATATTGGTCAAAATCTTCACAGATTCTTAAGCTTAGAAATAAAATATTTTAATGCATCATGAATTATTCATTAAATGGAATTTTACTAATCATTTTTGATGATTTTATTTTACTGATAGGTTTACTGCTATTTAATCACTATAATTTTATTTTATTGATATTTAATCGTGATTATTTTACTTTACTGATAATTTTACTGATATTTAATCGGGCTAATTTTATTTTATTGATATTTAATCGCGATAACTTTATTTTACTGATAATTTTACCGACATTTAACCGCGATAAATTTTATTTTGCAAATAATTTTACTGATATTTAATCGAGATAATTTTCTACTTAAATTTTAGAAAATGTAATCATGTTTATAATACGAATATTGATGGACATAAGTTACACTACTGCTTACTATTACAAAAACCCTAACAAATTCATCTCCGGTTTTAATTCTTTTTATTATAGCTGCCCCAGGGTCTATAAAAAGGGAAAAGGGTATTGGACAATGTTACTTCACTTCGCTTCAGGTTCAGTGGAACAGAAGACGCAGCCAATGCGTTGAGAGAGACGTTTCGTTAAGTTTATCGTTTTCTTAACGGACTGTCGATACAGGTTTGCGGCCGGAACAAAAGTGAAGTGGAAAGGCATTTCGCCCACATTTGTGAGCTACCCCGACACAGATGGAAGACAATTCCTTTATGGCAGCGGAGCGCGAAATACAATATAATCTTCAATTCCCGACAGGTTTCATCAATTCTCTGCAACTCATGCTGAGGCCACGTGTGTTTTCTTCAGAAGAACCGCCTCAGTTTTTAAGAAAGAGGCGAACATAAAGTTATTGGGGAAAGGAAAAAATAGATAAAATAAAAGAGAGATTAAGAGCTTAAATCTATGTTTGTACTTCTTTATTTTCTTTTTTATACTTCGTGTCAAATTCTTTTACCAGTTTGTTTAGAACTTCATCAAAAGAAGAAAAAATGAAAGAAACAAATATTTATAAAAGTTAGCAAAAATAATTCTACTCTGCGATGGATTTCATCTGTTCTTTTTTTTTTTTCTAAGAATTTGTGTGATGGCCCATTCACTAGTACTCTGGCCTTTGGTACCACAGGCTTCAGGTTCGAATCCTGTTGGTGGCATGGATGTTTTTAGTGGTTCGGAATCCACGTTAAACTGTAGGTTCTGGTCTAATTAGCCTAAAGTATGCACAGAATAACCGTACAGCGACAAACCAAACATTTTTAAGAATTTGCATGTATAGGGATAAAATGTGGTTAATTATTTTTTAATACTACTTCAATCTCTATTGTGCAATTGCTATTTCTCCAGTACTAAAATTTATTTCAATCATTATATTGCAATATGTTTTCATTTAATAAATATAAATACTCATACCATCACCATCTATATCTTAACAGAAAGTACAATTAAAAATTACAGTAGTGTTGCTAAAATCTCTGATTGGTATATTATAAAATACTTTTTTTACTTTAACTTTCGAAAATTTTATTTTACTGATATTTAATCATGATAATTTTAATTTACTGATATTTAAACGCGATAATTTTATTTTACTGATATTTAAGCGTGATTATTTTATTTTACTGATATTTAATCGCGATAATTTTTTGCTTAAATTTTAGTATAAGTAATCATGTTTATGATTCAAATATTGATGGGACATAACAAACAAAAAAAAAAAAAAATCGTCTTCGGTTTTAATGCTTCTTTATTATATTTGCACCAGATTCTATAAAAAGGGTATTGGACAATGTTACTTCACTACGCTTCAGTTTTAGTTTAACAGAAGCTGCCTTGCCACAGCAAATGCGATAATTTTATTTTACAGATATTTAATTGTGATAATTTTATTTCACTAATGATTTTATTGATATTTTTATCGTGGTAATTTTATTTTACTGATATTTTAATAGTGATAATTTTAGTTTACTGATATTTTAATAGTGATAATTTTAGTTTACTGATATTTTACGCGGGATAATTTTATTTTACTGATATTTCACAGAGATAATTTTATTTTGCTGATAATTTTATTTATATTTAATCCCGATAATTTTATTTTACTTTTATTTAAACGCTATAATTTTATTTTCCTTTTATTTAATCGCCATGATTTTATTTTACTGATATTTCAACCGATAATTTTATTTTACTGATACTTTTAATTTTACTGATACTTAATAAGGATAATTTTATTTTATTAATAATTTTACTGATACTTAATCTCGATAATTTTATTTTATTGATATTTAATCGCGATAAATACTATTTTACTGACATTTAATCGCGATAAATTTTATTTTCTTATATATATAAAAGCGCGATTATTTTATTTTACTCATAATTTTACTGATATTTAATCGCGATAGTTTTTCTACTTAAATTTTAGAAAAAATAATCAGATTTATAGTTCGAATATTGATGGGACATAACTTTCATTACTGCTTTTATAACAAAAAAAAAATAAATAAATGAATAAATAAATAAAAATAAAAACCTAACAAATTCACCTCTGGTTTTAATGCTTCTTTATTAAAGCTGCACCAAGGTCTACAAAAAGGGGAAAGTGTATTGGACAATGTTACTTCACTTCGCTTCAGGTTCAGTGGAACAGAAGCCGCAGCCAATGCGCTGAGAGAGAGACGTTTCATTAAGTTTATCGTTTCCTTAACGGACTCTCGATACAGGTTTGCGGCCAGAACAAAAGCGAAGCGGAAAGGCACTTCGCCCACTTTTGCAAGCTGCCTCCGACACAGATGGAAAACCATTCGAGATTTCCTCTAAGGTAGTGGAGTGCGAAATACAATATATAGATCTTCAATTCCGTTTCATCAATTCTCTGCAACTCATGCTGAGGCCGCGTGTGTTTTTTTAGAAGAACCACCTTTGTTTTTAAGTCGAACATAAAGTTATTGGGAAAGGCAAAAAAATAAAAAAGAGAGATTAAGAGCTTAAATCGATGTTTGTACTTATTTATTTTCTTTTACTTCTTCGTGTCAAATTCTTTTATCAGTTTGTGTAGAACTTCCTCAAAAGAAGAAAAAATATTCTAAAAGTTAACAAAAATAATTTCTCTCTTAGATGGATTTCATCTGTTATTTTTTCTAAGGAATTTGTATATATAGTGACAAAATAAGGTTAATTTTTTTAACACTACTCATATCTGTATTGTGCAATAGGTATTTCTCCCATATGAAGTTTTACTTTAATCATTTTTTGCAGTGTGTTTTTTTAAATAAATATAAATATTTCATGACATCACCATACCATCATGCTATGGCCTTCCCATCAGTATCTTAACATAAAGTATAATTAAAAATTACGATAGTATTTGAACAATTTGCTAAATTTTCTAATAGTTGTTGATAGTATTCTCTAGTAGTTCTTGATTATTATATTACATAATGTTTTTCTACTGTTAACTTTCTAAAATTTTATCAAATTGTGTACCATGGTAAGATTTGTAAGTATTTTGCTATGATAACTTCATTTATATCTCAATATAGCCTACTTAGCAATCTATAGATGTCTGCTTATGGACAAAGTGGCTAAAAATCTTCACAGACTTGTGAACTTAGAAACAAAACATTGTAATGCAATTATTTATGACTTATTTATTAAAATGTAATTTTATTGAAAATTTTATTTTACCGATATTTAATTGTGATAATTTTAGTTACTGATATTTAATTGTGATAATTTTAGTTTACTGATATTTAATTGTGATAATTTTATTTTACTGAACATTTAATTTTGTGATAATTTTATTTTACTGATATTTTTGTGATAATTTTAGTTTACTGATATTTAATTGTGATAATTTTATTTACTGATATTTAATCGTGATAATTTTAGTTTACTGAACAATGTACTGATATTTGTTTTACTGAGAATTTTATTTGAAAATGATATTTGATCGCGATAATTTTATTTTTACTGATATTTAATCCTGATAATTTTATTTTACTGTTAATTTTACTGATATTTAATCCTGATGATTTTATTTTACTGATAATTTTACTGATATTTAATCCTGATAACTTTATTTTACTGATTAATTTACTATCAGTAAAATAAAATTGATATTTTATCGCGATGATTTTAGTTTACTGATAATTTTACTGATATTTAATCAATAATTTTATTTTACTAATATTTAAGCGCGATTATTTTATTTCACTGATATTTAAAAGCGATAATTTTTCTACTAAAATTTAAAAAAATGTAATCATGTTTACAATAAAAACCCTGACAAATTCCTTTCCAGTTTGAATGTTTCTTTATTATAGTTGCACCAGGATCTATAAAAAGGGAAAAGGGTATTGGACAACGTTACTTCATTTCGCTTCAGGTTCAGCAGAACAGAAGCCACTGCCAATGCGCTAAGAGAGAGACGTTTCGTTAAGTTGATCGCTTTCTTAACGGACTGTCGATACAGGTTTGCGGCCGGAACAAAAGTGAAGTGGAAAGGCCTTTCGCCCACTTTTTGTGAACTGCCTCCCCCACACAGATGGAAAACAATTCGAGATTTCCTTTAAGGCGGTGGAGCGCCAAATACAACATATAGATCTTCAATTCCCGACAGGTTTCATCAATTCTCTGCAACTAATGCTAAGGTCACGTGTGCTTTCTTTAGAAGAAACCACCTTAGTTTTTAAGAAAAAGGCGAACATAAAGTTATTGGGTAAAGG
The DNA here is from genome assembly GCA_021605095.1 of Caerostris extrusa. Taxonomy (NCBI): domain Eukaryota; kingdom Metazoa; phylum Arthropoda; class Arachnida; order Araneae; family Araneidae; genus Caerostris; species Caerostris extrusa. The sequence continues at coordinate 42,768 of BPLR01000395.1, read as the reverse complement.
CAAAAAAAAAATAAATAAATAAATAAAGACAGATTAAGAGCTTAAATCGATGTTTGTACTTCTTTATTTTCTTTTATACTTCGTGTCAAATTCTTTTACCAGTTTGTTTAGAACTTCCTCAAAAGAAGAAAAAAAAAATATTTATAAAAGTTCGTAAAAATAATTCTTCTCTCGATGCTTTTCATCTGTTATTTATTTTTCTAAGGGATTTGTATATATAATGACACAGTAAGGGTAATTTTTTAGCCCTACTCATCTCTGTATTGTGCAATTGCTATTTCTCCAATATTAAAATTTATTTATCATTTTTTGCAATATGTTTTTAAATAAATATAAATATTTCATGCTATGCTATGACATCACGATCTATATCTTAACAGAAAGTATAATTAAAATTTACGATAGTATTTGAACAATTTGCTAAATTCTCTTAGTAGTTGTTGATAGAATCTCTAATAGTTGTTGATCTCTAGTAGTCTTGATTAATATATTATATAATATTTTTTCAACAGTTAACTTTCTAAAATTTTATCAAATTGGGTACCATGGTAACTTATGTAAGTATTTTGCTATGATCAATTCTTTTATATCTCAATATAGCCTACCTAGCAATCTATAGATGTCTGCTTATGACTAAAGTGGCCAAAACGCTTCACAGACTTGGGAACTTAGAAGTAAAACATTGTAATGCCATTATTTATGAATTATTTATTAAAATGGAATTTTATTGATAATTTTATTTTACTGATACTTAATCGCGATAATTTTATTTTACTGATACTTAATAAGGATAACTTTATTTTATTGATAATTTTACTCCTACTTAATTTCGATAATTTTATTTTATTGATATTTAATCGCGATAAATTTTATTTTTACTGATATTTAATCACGATAAATTTCATTTTGCTGATATTTAAGCGCGATTATTTTATTTTACTCATAATTTTACTGATTTTTAATCGCGATAATTTTTGTACTTAAATTTTAGGAAAAATAATCATGTTTATAGTTCCAATATTGAGAGACATAACTTTCACTACTGCTTTCTATTACAATAAAAACACACACACAAACAAATTCATCTCCGGTTTTAATGCTTCTTTATTATAGTTGCACCAGGATCTATAAAAAGGGAAAAAGGGTATTGGACAATGCTACTTCACTTCGCTTCAGTTTCAGCGGAACAGAAGCCGTGCCAATGCGCTGAGAGAGAGACGTTTCGTTAAGTTTATCATTTCTTAACGGACTGTCGATACAGGTTTGCGGCCAGAACAAAAGCGAAGTGGAAAGGCATTTCGCCCACTTTTGTGAGCTGTCCCCGACACAGATGGAAAACAATTCGAGATTTCCTTTAAGGCAGTGGAGCGCGAAATACAATATATAGATCTTCAATTCCCGACAGGTTTCATCAATTCTCAGCAACTAATGCTGAGGCCACGTGTGCTTTCTTTAGAAGAACCACCTTAGTTTTTAAGAAAAAGGCGAACATAAAATTATTGGGTAAAGGCGAAAAAATAAAAAAAGAGATTAAGAGCTTAAATCGATGTTTGTACTTCTTTATTTTCTTTTATGCTTCGTGTCAAATTCTTTTACCAGTTTGTTTAGAACTTCATCAAAAGCAGAAATAAAAGATATTTATAAAAGTTAGCAAAAATAATTCTTCTCTGCAATGGATTTCATCTGCTATTTTTCCAAGGATTTCTGCGACCCAATGGCCAATTTTTTAGCTAGCTCTGGCCTTTGGTGCCACAGGTTTCAGGTTCGATTCTTGGAGGGGTGGCATGGATGTTTATTAGTGGTTAGGAATCCGCGATAAACTTTATATCCCTGTCTAATTAGCCTGAAGTGTGCACAAAAAGGACCGTAGAGCATTTTGAACCAAACCAAACATTTCTAAAAATGTGCAGGTATAATGACAAATGTGGTTAATTATTTTTTTAATACTATTCATATCTGTATTGTACAATTGCTATTTCTCCCGTCCTAAAATTTGATTCAATCGATATATTGGGTAATGCTTTCTGCATAAATATAATCATTCATTCCATCGCCATCTATATCTAAACAGAAAGTATAATTAAAAATTGCGATAGTGTTACTAAAATCTCTGATTGGTATATTATATAATACTTTTTTACCGCTAACTTTCTAAAATTTTATCAAATTGTGTGCCATAAATTATGTGAGTTTTTTGCTACGCCGCCTACTTGCAGATTTCGAGACAGGAGATATTTCTTTTTTAGGGTTGTCAGTAGGGCCGTATTTAGACGAAAAGGCACCCTAGGCCATTTTTATTTTATTGATATCGCGAGCCGCATCTCCCTATTTGGATGTGAAACTTTCTTTGAATGTGAAACTGCGGCTCTTTAGTTCCATACGCAAATATTATTTAAAATTTTATCAAAAAAAAAAAATAATTTTAAAATCGTTCTGAATCGATTAACGAGGAATCTGAAGAACTGTTTCGTGACATCAAAAACAAACCAGAAATCTTGAAAAAAATCAGAGATTTGCCACTATCCGCTAAAACAGTACAAGATAGAATAGTTAAAATATCTTCAAATGTAACATATTTGCAGGTGGAAGATATTCAACTTTCTTCTGCCTTATCACTTGCTATAGATGAGTCTTGCCACATAAAAGACACGGCACAAGTTGCCCTTTTGTCAAGCATATGTCTTCCCAAGTTCTAAAGAAGAATTCTAGAATTGCTACCGCTCTCGGGACAAACTAGACGGGAAGATATATTCCCGACAGGTTTCATGCCTCGCAAAAATGCCTTGAAGACAATAAGATCGATTTAAATAAAATATCGTGTTGGACATATCGTGAATGAATATTTGATATGCGAAAAAGCTCTGTTTAAAGTGGGTTAAAATCAACCGCAGAGAAGTGGTTTGCTAAATTTAAACAGGGCGAAATGAGCACCGAGGACGATGTTTTAGTGGACGCCTTTAAAGAGGCTGTTACCCACGAAAATATCAAAAAGTCCACAAAATAATTTCTGATAACCGTAAAGTGAAGTTGATTGAGATAGCCGAGACTCCTAAAGATATCAAAGGAACGTGTTGGCTTATTGTGAATGAATATTTGGATATGCGAAAGCTGTGTTCAAAGTGGGTGCCGCGCGAGCTCACAATCGACCCAAAAAACAACCAATTGATGATTCTAAGCAATGTTTGGAGCTGTTCAATCGTAATAAACCCGAATTTTTGCGTCGATATGTGACAATGGATAAAACATGGCTATCATTTCACACCGGAGTCAATCGACAGTCAGCCGAGTAGACTGCACTAAAAATGCTATAACTTCACTAAAAATGCTATAACTCACATACTAATAATGGAACAGCTATCAAATTTATACGCGTGTCTTTTGAAGGTTAGGGCTAACTAAAAATCATATGAATTTAATACTAGTAGCGCCATCTATGTGTCAGCCTACGAACTTTTCAGCCCACCTGTTATTTATTGCTGGCAAGAAAAATTTTTGTGGCTCTTTAAAAACTTTGAAATTTTGTAAATTGCCATTTTTGGCTCTTCCGGCTCAAAAGGTTGCCGACCCCTGCCCTAGGCTATTCCACTTATGAGGCCCTTTCATCTCCCATTTTTAAATTTGTTTTATTAAATTCATTCTCTCCATTCATTCCTCCCGTTTTAATTCCCATTTTTAATTTTAAAATTTTTCAATAGTCTATGAACACTTCACTAAAGTATTGAACCTACTGAACTCGAAAGGCGAAAATCAAATGATCACGTACGCAATCTTAAAATAAGAATCTTTTCTAATAACTTTAACACGTAATTCATATTATCGATGTAATACGAATATAACTGAACGTTCGGGATATAAATAGGTCTGTTCGTTTGTCTGTTTCAGTCTACATCAATCTGCACTTTATTCATGCAAGAACAAACAGAGCTTAGTAGCATAAGGCAAGTCAATATTTGCCATAGCAATCAGTGAACGTATGAACTATACTTTGGTGCAATCTAGTATATACAAACGAACAATGAGCCGAACGCGTTGATCTTAACTATTACGTTTTTATGTTTGTTTATTAGTCATATGTGTGGAATTTCTCCTTATTTTCGATTCAGTGTTTTAGTGTTTACTGTTTTTAGAATAGTGAAATTCTAATTTTGTTAACAATTTCAATGTAGGCCCCTCTTGATCTGGAGGCCCTAGGCTGAAGCCTAGTGAGCCGGCCCTGGCTGTCAGCCTTACACCCAACGCTTTACAGTCATATTAGATCGAGAACTACGGTATAAAGTACATTCCAAACTACTACTGTGTCGCCACCGGAAATCGAACGCAAAACCTGTGACACCAAGCACCAGAGACACACTTCAATAATAATAAAAAGTAATAATCATAAAAAATCATAAGTATTAGAAAAACATTTTATAGCAAACTAGAAGATCACATCCTAAATAAATAACATGTTAATCTGAAGGTTTATCAACATAATTTTTTTTTTTTTCATGATATTTATTACTAAAAACATTTTGAAATTGCGTTTAACAAAGCTGTTGCGTATTACAGCTGTTGGCAAATAATACAATAAAATGCGGAAAGCTGTTATGAAAACATATTTGTTGAAACATTCTTATCTATTCAATATTAAGAAAATAGTTTCCTAAAGATCATTTGATTCGTATCTTTTGCACTTCAAAAATTGGACCAAATAATACAATATTTATTGAATGAATGAAATATCTAATCCTTTGTGAATCTTAATAGCTCTGTGCTTCCCAAAATATATCTGGAAACTCCAATCCATCGTATTGGTGTTTATGATAAACCCTATTCCCCATTATGCATCATGAATGAACCTATTAACAGAGCTCATCTCCATCTTTACATTGCAGATGAGTTCATCTCATCTGCATCATTAACAGAACTCATCTGCATTTCTGAATCTTCCCGTGGCCTACTGGGCCGTTGAGAAAATGACTTCAGATAATTTGTTTTGTTTAGTTTTATTGTAATTATCGCTATATAAAAGTATTTTATTAATTTGTATCTGTCTATAGTTAATGCTTTTTATTTATTTCTTATTTTTATAACTTTATTATTTTTTTATTATTTTTATAACTGTTTCAATATTTCATTTCATTGCCTTACTATTGAAAATTAGCAAATATTCAGGAGCTTTTTTTAATTCAACAAAAAAAAATCTGAATACCAGATGTTTGAACAAATCGCATGTTTAAAAAAAAATCAGTATACGTTACTTCAGGAAAATCGACTTCAAAATAAAATATGATCATCTCAAATATTTGTTTGCCTATTTAAAAGTATTCAGCAAAAGGCATTTCGGTAGTTTTTTTTTTTTTTAATTCAACAAAACAAATAAGAATACCAGATGTTTGAACAAATCGCATGGTTAAAACATCAGAATACGTTTTAGAAGATATCAGATACGTTAGAATCGAGCTCAAATAAAAGGTGGTCATCTAAAATATTTGATTGTTTTTGCTTTTTAAAAGTATTCATCGAATTTATTAAAAGTTTTATTTTCATGTGAAGTGATTTAACTGAAAAACAAAATTTTATTTAAATACATTAGTGTCTAACTAAACTTTGTAAATTATATAAATGAAATGCCTATTATAAAAAAAAAAAATCGCTCGTCCATTATTTGAAAGAGAATTTTTTTTGTGAAAGATTAATACATTTTTAAATATCAATTTTTTAAAATAGAATCTTCATTTAGATTTTTATTTTAATGTATTTAAATTTTTAATATAATAATTCACATTAACCGTTTTGATTATAGTTTATTCGTAACATTTTCCGATAAGCCAGTTGATTACAAGAAAAAAATTTAAAAAGTTTGCTTTTTTAAATTGTTCACGCGTGGCTTATTATATTTTTTTTTTTTTTTTGGCACATTAGCTTAAAGTTAAATGCATAATTTCAAAAATTATTTACATTTATAACCGATATTAAACAGATTATAACATATTTCCAATTAACGTTGCTAGGTAAATAGATAAGCGTCTTAAAATCCTCCTGTATATTAATTTTTGCGAGGACCTTTCAAATTTTTCTTAAGAATGAGCAAAAAAATACAAAGTTATTGAAGAAGAGAGAAAGAGTAAAAAAAAAAAAAAAGAGATTAAGGGCTTAAATCGATGTATGTTACCTTTCTTTGTTTTCTTTTGCTCTGTGAACTTTTTTTGCCACGGGTTTCTTGAAGGAACTTCGAGAAGTTCATCAGAAGAAGATGAAGAAAAAAAAAAGTAGAAGAAATTAACCCCCGTCACCTTTTTGAAGTCGACTATTGTTTTTGTGATTGCAGCAAAAAATGATGAAATGTGTTATAGCAATTCCTCTTAGTTTGGAAGAAGACGAAAAAAAAAAAAATTATAGATCCACTCCGGAAGAACAAAACTCGTCTTTCACTTCCTTCCTCTTTGGAGATGTAAAGTATGGAAGTGCGAAAGCGTGAAGAAATAAGATTAAAAACGCTTACGGATGAATGCGCCCGGGAACAATATATTTCGTGGCAAGTAAGCTCTGAAGATAAGTAAAAGTATTTACAACTAATGATGAGAAAAAAAGTTTGAAGTTGTTTTTGTTATGTAAATAATTACCTTAGTAATTGGATTTTGAAAAGTATCCAAGCTAGAATGTAGCCAGGACTTAGCTTACCAGCAATTCACAATTTATTTCCTGCTAATGTAATTTTCTTTATTTTTTTATACAGTCTGTGCGCTTTTTAATTAATAATCCATTGACATACAGTAAGGGGCAACGGACATACTAATTAAGGAGTGTGAGATGAAATCTATAAACACCTCCACATCTTATTCCTTTAAAGTGATTAAAAATATAAATGCATAAGATTTAAAATAGATAAAACTATTTAAACCAAGAATCCCCGTGTGGGTTCTGGTTGAAAAAAGTCCCCACTACATGTGGTAAAAGGCCAACCATTTATACCCCAGTGTCCTAGGGTATAAATGGTGGGTATGGTTAAAAAATCAGAATACGCTTAAACTTCAGGAGGGTGGAGTTCGAAATAAAAAGTTATCAAGTCAAATATTTGTTTTCCTTTGTAAAAGCATTCATCAAAAGGTTTATTTTGAGAAATGGTTTTTACTCAAAAACTAAATTAAACTTTGTAAATTATACAAATGAAACGTCTATTATAAAAAAAATCGTTCGTACAGTATTCCAAAGACAATTTTATGTGAAAGATTAATATATTTTTCAAACATCAATTTTTTTTTTAAATAGAATCTTCATTTAGATTTTTATCAATGTATTTAAATTTTTAATAGAATAATTCACATAAATCATTTTGATTACAGTTTCTCCGCAACGTTTTCGATTAGCCAGTTGATTAAAAGAAAAAATAAAAATAAGATTTTTTTAAATTGTTCATCATGCGTGGCTTTTCGTCCGCATGCGTGGTGTGCATCAATTTTTTGTCCACATTATCTTAAAGTTAAATGAAGAATTTCAAAAATTATTTACATTTATAACCGATATTAAACAGATTATAGCATATTTCCAATTAACTTTGCTAGGTAAATTGATAAGCGTCTTAAAATCATCCTGTATATTTATTTTTGCGAGGACCTTTCAAATTTTTTCTTACGAATGAGCAAAAAAATACAAAGTTATTGAAGAAGAGAGAAAGAGTTAAAAAAAAAAAAGAGATTAAGGGCTTAAATCGATGTATGTTACCTTTCTTTATTTTCTTTTACTCTGAGAACTTTTTTTTTTTTTTTGCCATGGGTTTCTTGAAGGAGCTTCGAGAAGTTCATCAGAAGAAGAAGAAGAAAAAAAAAGTAAGAAATTAACCCCCGTCACCTTTTCACCCTTTTGAAGTCGACTATTGTTTTTGTGATTGCAGCAAAAAATGATGAAATGTGTTATAGCAATTCCTCTTAGTTTGGAAGAAGACGAAAAAAAAAAAGTATATACATCCACTCCGGAAGAACAAAACTCGTCTTTCACTTCCTTCCTCTTTGGAGATGTAAAGTATGTAAGCGTGAAGAAATAAGATTAAAAACGCTTACGGATGAATGCGCCAGGAACAATATATTTCATGGCAAGTAGCTCTGATGATAAGTGAAAGTATTTACAACTAATGATGGAAAAAAAGTTTGAAGTTGTTTTTGTTATGTAAATAATTACCTTAGTAATCGGATTTTGGCAAGTGTCCAAGCTAAAATGTAGCTAGGACTTAGCTTACCAGCAATTTATGATTTCTTTGCTGTTTATGGGATTTTCTTTGGTTTTTTTATCTAGTCGTTGCGTTTTATTATGAATTATCCATTGACAGATAGTGGGGGTAAAGGACGTACAACTGTGTCCAAAAAGTAACACCAATCTTCAATTTAAAATCCCCAGGGCTTATGGAATTTCAATTGTTTTTTCCCTTTTAGGTTGCTGGCACTGTCCTTGTCATCTGTGTGAAATTTGACGTCAAAATATTCGTTAGTGTTTGAGTTACGCTTGGCTTTGTGAGACGCTAAAACTGATTCCGGCGTTTTTGAAATGTCTAAATGAATTGAGGAAAGAACTTGCATTCAATTTGGTTTGCGGAAACGAATAGAATGTTGCAGAAGGCATTCGGTACGCATTCCTAAATCGGAAAGAAATGTTTAGAAATGGTATAAGCAATTCAAAGAAGGCAGAGAACGCGTTGAAGACGAAGAGCCCTCTGGTCGACCATCAACTTCAACCGACGAAGCCCCACGTCCAAAAATTAAATATTTGGTGCTTGCAAACCGTCGATTTACAATTAGAGACCTTTCTGAATATGTTGGAATATCAAAAGGATCGGTCAATTCCATTTTGGGCTTCAAACCCGTCAAATCGCGATTGGTACCGAAAACACTGAATGCGCAGCTTACACTGCATTGATTCTTCGTGACTGTTTCGCCAAAAATGAAACCCATATTGTTCCACAACCACCGTATTCCCACCGTGCGACTGGCTATTCCCTAAACTGGTTCTGGTTATTCCCTAAACTCAAAAGATCACTCCGGGGATAGCGTTTTGTGTAGATTGAAGAGATTCAACGTGAACGCTTTGAAAGCCATCGCTGCCGATGACTTTTAGCATGCATTGAGGATTGGAAAAAAAGTTGGCCTAAGTGCATTGTGTCGGAGGGGATTACTTTGAAGGCAATTAAAAAAATTTGGAAGAATACATAGTGTTTGAAAATAATAATTGTCTTACTTTTCGGACACAGTAGATCTAATTACAGAGTTCCTAGGAAATCCACATACACTTCCACATCTTATTATATTTTTAAAGTGATTAAAAGTATAAATGCGAATAATATTTAAACCAAGAATCTCCATGGGGTTCGGGTTGGAATCGCCCCACTCCATATCGTAAAAGGCGACTGAAATGAATACCCAGTAACCGGGGGTATAACTGGTTGAAGTAAAGTCAGACTTCTCCCTTTGGGTGTCCCTTGTCTTTGTGTCGGAAGGTCAAGGACAAAAAAGAAGCTGCATTTTTTACTATTTTTCATGACTCGCACACGGATTCATGGACTCGTTCTGGAGGTTGCACTCGCCCAAGTGGAATAAGAATCAACAGCAAAACAAGAATGCATATTCGCTAATCAAATAAAAGAATTTAAAGAATAAAATTAGTTAAGCCATTTAAATTGCTAACTTTTTTTTTTTTGCTTCTTTTCTTTAAATTTTCAATGCGTTTGGTACAATTAGCGGCTCGTTACACTATGCATAAATATAGAAAAGACAAAGGCGTTGGATAAAATAGAAACCACCCAGAAATTGGATCTAGGTCAATGATTCAATTAATATTCATTAATTTAATTATTTATTTAAAAGTTATCGATAGCCAGCACTTGGATGTCACGATGGCACAACTTAGCCTAAGATATAAATTTAAGATTTAATGGAAGCAATTTGAAATTTAAAGCTAACCAAAGCAGCTCATATTCTAGATCTTTTATCATTAGAGGTTACCATAAATCTCTTTGAGGTAGCAGGGAGCATTGTCAAATTTGGCTGAAAATTTCTGGGAGGTTAAAAGTTTGTTTCCCTGGAATATTGAAATTGCACGTCAGATAGCTCTAGCCAATCGGAAGGCTTTGTTCTTGTCCATTCGATCTTCTACTGTGTGGAATTTAATATTTGGACTATAGATGCCAGAACATTTCTTAAACTCTTGCAAATCATCATACATTTTCCAATTTCTTAAATCAGTAACTGTAGCACGAGTTTTCAACGGATTCAATCTTAAACATCTCTGCTATCTAGTTGCCCACATTATCACAAGTTAGTTTTTAAAACCATTTTCGAGTTTATTAATTTTGTTACAATGACCATTGCATTAAATATATTAAGTTTATGTGCTAAATTAAAGCCAGTGCAATGGTTGAAATTAGATTCAATATTTAAATTTAAGTTAAATTAAATTTAACTTAAATTAACTCTTAACTCTAACTTAATTAACTCTTTAATGCTATAAAAAATCATAATTTTATGGAATTTTGCTTTCCTAGTATTTAAATTTATTTATATTTTTTATAATAGCATATATAACCCCCATTCAAAAAAATAAATCTTTTGTAACACTTTTATTTAGATTCGTGCCTGCACAAGACAGTATATTAAGCTCCAACCTTAATGTTTCTGGACATATTACATTTATTCCGGTTATATGATAACTTCACATTTTCTTTTGATGAAATTGCTGCTACTTGTTTAGAGTCCATTCTGGTCTGATTAAATAATTTTCTTTTCTTAGGAGGCATTGCAAATTAAGCAGTAATGAAAATCAATGCTAAGTTCAATTAACAAAAATACTTTCTACAACTCAAACTATAAATACTTTCTTTCTCCCCTATGCTATATTACCTGTAACCTTAACTAACTTGCCGAGACGGAAGAGGGAGAATTCGTCGAATTCAATAGTGGTAACTGAAAGGAAAAAGGGGAAAGAAATTGCAAAAAACAGATTTCAATGTGAATTTTGAAAAGCAATATTATTTTTACCAAGGAAGAGGCAATTTTCTAAAAGTTAAACTGTAATTTTTTTTTTGGAGAAATTCTAAAATTTCTTTTCTGTTAATTTGAATCTTTTTTTATGGTTTATTGATTTCACTTTATTCGCTGCGGATCTAAACACTTGAGCTTCTTTGACCTCTATTTTCCCTTATAGATATTTTTCATAATTTTTTTCCTATTTTTTTCATTATAGATATTTTTCCCTATTTTCCCCTACAAATATTTGTAATTTCTGCAGACAAACACTGAATGGTCGTGATTAGTATACGTTTCAATTTAATTATTTTGATTATGGTTATATATATATCGAACAAGGTTTATTGATCCAAATAGATAGCAAAAATTTTTTCTCCATACATTTTCCTCTACAGACAATATTTTCCCTTACAGCAGTTTTTCTCTACAAACAAGATTTTCCCCTACAACATTTTCCCCCTACAGTCAATTTTTCCCTACAGAAAATTTTTCCCTATAAACAGTTTTTCCTTACAAACAGTTTTTTTCCCTACTGTTAAAACCGACATAGAAATGATGCCGTTAGTCTACGTATACTCGTAGAACAGCCAAATAATTTAACATTAATGTAAAAACAATTAATAAAAATACGAAAATGAATACTGAAACAAACAACTATTTACCTTTACTTTTTAATGAATACTAATATATACAATTACAATCAAATTTAGGATTTTTACATTGGCACTTGAAACAGAATAAATAAAAAATGTTTATAGAGAAGCAATCATAATATTACGCATACCTCAAATGAAATATTCCCCTGAGTGGGTAGGCAGTGATTTACCAGTAGCCTGAAAAACCTTTTAACAAAAAGAATGCTTCCCCACAAATTCAAAGATGGACATAGATATATGTTATAAATTATCCAAGTAGCCATTCTCGCAGCAAAAAATTGTGTACCAGGCTCACGCACTGTCGCAGATCGTTCGCTCTGCTTTCAATGGGTCTTCCTTTTTGCCCGCAAAAACTCCAAAAAGGGTCCCACCAAAACCGACCGGTTCTTTTGGACCTGACCGTGTGACTGGGAGGGGTTATCTACCATTCCTGGATTCATACAAAAAATAAAGGAAATACCCCTTACCCACACACAACAGGATAATTACCAGTTACAACACCTACAAACAGTGTTTCCTTAAAAACATGTTTTTCCTAACTAACATTTTTTTCTCTACAGATAACAGTTTTCCCTACAGACATGTTTTATATCCACAGACAGCACAATGTTCTATACAGATAGTAAAAGACATTGTTCTAAGCATACTAAAAATAATACGTATATTGAAAAGTAATTTATTTGAATTTAAAATAAGATACTACCTCATTAAAAAACATGCCTTCTTACAATTCCAGTGGTAAATATTTGAAGAAAGTGCAGGGTCTTTCAATGTTGCCCTTTTTCCACTCTCTGACTAGTTAAAGTCTAAGCCAAACTTATTGAAATGAGTTCGATATTTGAAAGATAAGAAAAAAGGCACTCCTTTTGTTTCGTTCTCAAAAGAATACAAAACTGTTCCCCAAACTTATTTTGAAAAAGTAAAGCCCTTTGTATGTCTGCAAGTCAGATTTTAACATAAAAGCGATTCAAAGAAAAAAGAAAAGCGAATCGATTGTTATGAGCAAACCTTAACCACTGCTGTTTTTATTTGAATAAAATAAAAATATTTCAAATTGCAGTTTTCCTATTGCTTTAACTAATACGGAAAGAAATCAGGGAACAATTTAAAGGTAGTTGTAAATTCATGCGCAGGCTAAAAATGTAATTATTTTCCTCAGTCATAGATATACTAGTATATTTGGGGTGCAAATTTAAATTTAAACTAAACAGAAAAGTTTTTTTGAGATACATAAATAATTACTTGATAATACTTATAAATTCTTGAACTTTTTATTTAACTTGATTCATTGAGAATAGTACTTTAGTTTTTATAAAAAATATGCCAAAAGTACACTTTATAAACTGAAAAATTAAAAGAATCGTCTAATTAACAATAATGATGATAAATTTAGCAATGCTTTAGGCAATATAGATCTATTAAACATTCCTCCCTTCAAACTAAAAATTCCTATACAAAACACATGTTTTAATAAGCAGATTCATATTCGAATCTGATAGTTACTTGGATGTTTATTATTGGTTCGGAATTCATAAATTGTATGTCCTGGTCTAAATAGCTCAAAGTATGCACAAAATCATCATAGAATGACAAACCCAACAAATCAAAAATTTGTGCGATGGGCATTGAATCCTTTGTATCCCTGGCCATTGAATACTCATGAACTAAAATATATAAACATTATATAATCCATCGGAATTTTATTTTATTTATTCAAAACAAACATGTACCCTTTAAATTTATAATAAAAGAAACACAATATAAATTATTAAGACATATTTTTAGCACGATGACTAAAAGAAATGCAGAGTATTTTTACACCACGACCATTCTACACATATAATCCTACTGCGGGAGATGATTAAGTCTACAAAGGACCATTTTTAAAACCGAAATGAAATTCAAGAACAAGAAAAATTCGACATTAAATCTTTCTGGCGTGCACCTCGAGAAAATAGAATCTTCGTTCCAAAGAAATATGACTTTGCTCCCTGCAGATTTCTGTAGACACCAAGATTATAATTACCATTATAATTACATTTCGAGCAAAAATGACACACTTCAGAAAAGTAAAAGTACAAATATTTGCATGTAATTTAGTCAAAACGCTGTGACTTTGCCGTGCTTAATTGTCTGGCGTAAAGCTTGTCGTGGCGCTGGGAAAAGTTGTAAAACGGTGAAAAATAAAACTCAAAAGAAAATTACGATTCTTTTAAAACTTTTTATCATTGTTAATCTTTGTTATTTCTTCTTAAGAAATGAATAAAATAGCTTTAAGCTAAGTTGAGAAAAATAACTTGAAGACGTTTCTTATTATATGAAGAACACAGTTTTATTTGAGTGTTTTTTTTTTTTTTAACTACGCAAGTCGAGCTTTGTTAATTTTTAATTTTTTTTTTGAAAACGTTTCGCTTAAAAATGTGCGTAATAATGCATAACTACAATTAGAGTTGGTTTATTCTGCTAAGAATTTGAAAAATAATTTTTGGAAATAATTATTTTTAGTATTCCTTTATGGTGGATGAAACCTGTAATTTATTACAGGGGGTATTTTTATTCTTCTCTAAGGATTATGCGTTTTCCCAAGAACTTTAATTTGTTAAGAAATAATCTTTTCAAACGGAACAAGTTGGTGTTAAATCCCATTGTATTAATAATTCACTTTTCTAATATGATTTTTGAGCTCGTAGCTCATAAGAAAGCTTTATTTATTTCTCCAAGTGTCGGTTATGAATACAAACAAAATTTAATTTCTTTCGAGATAAATGAAGAGAAAAATGTTTGAAAATGTATTACTAATTTCTTTTTCTTAAAAAAAATCGAAAATGAGTTTAAAATACTGTTAAATGTTAATATAAAAATATAATGGTATTTTTGTGATGTTTTTGATACAAATAAATGAGTTTTTAATATTTTAATCTGGGATAGTTATATATATTCATGATTTCACACTGGAATTGAGAAACATAATTATTTTCTTAATTTCTGGTGTTTTATTGGATAGTTTATTATTCATAAGAAAGGTGCTTTGCATATAAATGGCTTTGGATTTTACGTCTTGTAATTTAATATTTGAATTCATGGATTTTAACGATGTATAGAGATATCGAAAGTTATTGAAAAAAATATATTCTGCTAAAAAAACCAGATTTATAATTGAATTATTATTGGAATTCCAATTAAACTGCTTTTGTTTAAAATTTTCTTGCATAATTTTCAGCTCGATAATTTATAATACTTCAAATTTTTAATAGTAAATTATATGAATTCGCACGTTATAAATAATATATTTTTAAAAATAATATATATTTTTTAATTGTAGGTAAACTATCTATAATTTAAAATTTCATAATTATGGTTTAAATATTTTATTCTCTTTTTAATTATGGGTAAAAATATCTTTATTTTCGTTTGAATTGTAGGTAAAAATTATTTACTAAAATATCTTTACTTTACTATTTAAGGCAATAAAATTTTAAAAATATTGGTTAGTAATATAATCTGCTAACATATTATTTAACGTAGTCGGAAATTTAATAAAAATAATTGATCTTTTCTTATTTTAACTATGCATTTTGTTTCACTATATTTCATGTAAAAGAAAATTCATTAAATGGTATCCAATTAATTTTGTGTGTAAATTTGAGACCTTTTCTGATTGATTTACGTTAGTTTCTCCCAAGAGATATGCGGCCTGATGGCATATTGGCTAACGCTCTGGTGTTGGTACTATATTCTTCAGTTACGAATCTTGCCGGTAGTATAGATGTTTGTGGTGGTTCAGAATCCACTCTAAACTGTATGTCCCGGTCTAATTAGGCCAAAGTGTGCACAAAATGATCGTAGAGTAACAGACCAAATCTCAAAATTTATTCAATGGCCATTGAATCACCTTGTATATTATAAAGATGAACTAAAATAATTAAACATTATATAGTTCTCCTAAAAGAATTTTTTATTTATTCAAAACAAGCACGTGGCCTTAAAAATAATAATAAAAGAAACACAGTATAAATTATTAAGCCATATTTTTTGCATGATGACTAAAAATGCAGAATATTTTTACACCAACACCAAGTCACACAACTAATCCTACTGCGAGATGATTAAGTGTACACCAGACCATTTTGAAAACCGAAATGGAATTCAAGAACACACTAAATCTTTCTGACGTGCCCCACGAGAAAATGGAATTTTAGCCCAAAGAAATATGACTTTGCTCCCTGCAGATTTCAATGGACACCAAGATTATAATTACCATTGTAATTGCATTTCGAGCAAAAATGATACACTTCAAAAAAGTAAAAGTGCAAATATTTTCCCGTAATTTAGTCAAAACGCTGTGACTTTGCCGTGCTTAATTGTCTGGCGTAAAACTTGTCGTGGCGCTGGGAAAAAGTTGTAAAATGGTGAAAAATGAAACTCAAAAGGAAATTAAGATTTTTTAAAAACTTTTTATCATTGTTATTCTTTGTTACTTCTTCTAAGAAATGAATGAAATAGCTTTAAGCTAAGTAACTTGAAGACGTTTCTAATTATATGAAGAACACTGTTTTATTTGAGTCTTTTTTATTTAACTATGTAAGTCGAGCTTTGTTAAATTGCTTTGTTAATTTTCTTTTTCTTGAACGTTTCGCTTAAAAATGTGCGTAATAATGCATAACTACAATTAGAGTTGGTTGGTTCTGCTAAGAATTTGAAAAAGAATTTTTGGAAATCATTATTTTTAGTGTTCTTTTTGGTGGATGAAACCTGTAATTTATAACAGGGAGGTATTTTTATTTTCCTCTAAGGATTATGCGTTTTCCCAAGAACATTAATTTGTTGGAAATGTAAACTATTTGTCATTATAAATGACAATAGATGGCGCCACGACCAAGAGGATCTTACATAACTCCTCTCCTGTAACTCCATAAAGGCGAATGTCTTATACGGGGATGAAAAATGTAACATCAAGGGCAGAAGAAGGAACGCGAGTGTGGTTGGCGGGCAGTTGCTCGAATACGTATTGTTGAATGTGAATAAATACTTTAAAAATATCAACTGAAAATGTGTTAATTTATGAGAACAGAAAAAGAAGACAACAGAAATAATCTTTTCAAACGGAATAGCTTGTTAAACCCCCATTATCTTAACAATTCACTTTCATAATATCATTTTAGCCCTCGCATAAGAAAACTTTATTTATTTCTCCATGTGTCGGTTAAGAATACAAACAAAATTTAATTTCTTTCCAAATAATTGAAGATATAAAAAAAATTTTGAAAAACGGTATTACTATTTTCTTTTTTTTTTAAAAAATCGAAAATGAGTTTTAAATGGTGTTTAGTGTTAATTTTAAAATGTAATGGCATTTTTGTGATATTTTTGATACGAATAAATGAGTTTTTAATATTTTAGTCTGGGATATTTATATATATTTATGATTTCCACTGACATTGAGAAACATAATGACAGCATTATTTTCTTAATTTCTAGTGTTTTATTGGATGGTTTATTATACATAAGAAAGGTGCTTTGCTTATAAATGGTTTAGGATTTCACGTGTCGAAATTTAATATTTGGTTTCTTAGATTTTAAAACTGTAATGAGATATTTAAAGTTATTGAAAAAAAGAATATTTGGTTAATAAACTAGATTTATAATTGAACGGTTTGTGTGATTCAAATTAAACTGCTTTTAAGAATTTCCTACTTAATTTTCAGCTCGATAATTTATACTTCATATTTTTTTTTAATAATAAAATAAAATATGATTTCGCATATCATAAATCATTTCGTTTTAACTAATAATATTTTTAATTGTAGGCAAAAATATCTTTAATATATATTTACTAAAAATTTCTTTATTTTATAATACCTTTACTGTATATCTTTACTTTACTATATCTATTATCACTTTTAATTATCTTTAATTTCTATTTATTTATAGGTTAATATACCTTTTTTGTAAAAAAAAGACCTTTGGTTTTTATAAAAATATATTTGACTTTACTATTTACGAAAATAACATAATAAAAGATTGGTTATTAACACTTACCTGTTAACATATTATTTAAAAGTAGCCGGTTTTTAATAAAATAATATTTTTCTTATTTAAATATGCCTTTTATTTCACTATATTTAATATAAGGAAAATTTATTAGAATGACATTACACTAATTTCATGTGTAACTTTGAAAATTCTTATTAATGGGTTTACATTAGTTTCCTTCCAAGAAGTATGCGGCCTGATGGTTAATCGGCTAGGGGTTTGGTGTTTGGTACCACAGGTTCCAGGTACGAATCCTGCCGGTGACGAGAAAGTTTGTTAGTTGTTCGAAATTCACCTTAAACTGTAGATCCCGGTTTAATTAGTCCAAAGTATGCACAAAACGACGTTTGAGCTACAAACAAAACAAAACCTAAAAATTTGTCCCATAGACAATTAAATTATAAACATGAACTAAAATATCTGATCATTATATAATCCATTTGTTATATAATGTAGAATATCATTATAAATATGGAATGTTATAATTGAATATTATATAATCCATTCCATAATAATTTTTTTTTTATTGAAAACAATAATGTACCCCTAAAATATATCAAAAGGAAACACTGTATAAATTAAGTCATATTTTTTAGTACGATGGCTAAAAATGAAGAGAATTTCTACTTCCTAACTATGTTACCCAACTAATCCTATCGCGGGAGATGATGAAATCCACATCAGACCATTTTAAAAATTGAAATGGAATTCAAGAACACACTAAATCTTTCTGACGTGCCCCACGAGAAAATGGAATCTTCGCACCAAAGATATATGACTTTGCTCCCAGCAGATTTCCATGGACACCAAGATTATAATTACCCTTATAATTACATTTCCAGAAAAAAATAACACACTTCAAAAAAAATAAAAGCACAAATATTTGCCCGTAATTTAGACAAAACGTTGTGACTTTGCCGCGCTTAATTGTTTGGCGTAAAGCTTGTCGTGGCGCTGGGAAAAAGATGTGAAACGGTGAAAATGAAACTCAAAAGAAAATTATCATTTTTTTTTTAGCTTTTTATTATTGCTCTTCTTTGTCATTTCTTCTAAGAAATGAATAAAATTGCTTTAAGCTAAGTTAGAAAAAAATAACTTAAAGACGTTTCTAATTATATGAAGAACATTGTTTTGAGGTTTTTTTTTTTTAACTACGTAAGTCGAGCTTTGTTAAATTGCTTTGTTAATTTTCTATTTCCTTGAACGTTTCGCTTAAAAATGTGCGTAATAATGCGTAACTACAATTAGAGTTGGTTTATTCTGCTAAGAATTTGAAAAGAATTTTTTGGAAATAATTATTTTTAGTATTCCTTTATGGTGGATGAAACCTGTAATTTATTACAGGGGGTTATTTTTATTCTTCTCTAAGGATTATGCGTTTTCCCAAGAACTTTAATTTGTTAGGAAATAATCTTTTCAAACAGAATAAGTTGGTGTTAAACCCCATTGTATTAATAATTCACTTTCGCAATATCATTTTAGCTCTCGTAACGCATAAGAAAGCTTTATTTATTTTCCCAAGTGTCGGTTAGGAATAAAATCAAATTTAATTTCTTCCCAAATAAATGAAGAGAAAAAAATGTTTGGAAAACGGTATCACTAATTAAAAAAAAAAATCGAAAATGCTTTTTAACAGTTTTTAAGTTTTAATTTTAGAATGTAATGGTATTTTTATTGCGATGCTTTTGATATGAATAAATGAGTGTTTAATATTTTAATCTGGAATAGTTATATATATTCATGATTTACACTGGAATTGAGAAGCTTAATGACAGCATTATTTTCTTAATTTCTGGTGGTTTATTGGATTGTTTATTATTCATAAGAAAGGTGCTTTGCTTATAAATGATTTAGGATTTTACGTGTTGAAATTTAATATCAGGTTTCATGGTTTTTAAAGATATAATGAGGTATCGAAAGTTATTAAAAAAAAAAATACTCGGCTAAAAAAACTAGATTTATAATTGAACAGTTAGTGGAATACGAATTATACTGCTTTTTGTTTTAAAATTTTCTTATATAATTTTTCATCTCGATAATTTATAATACTTCAAATTTTTAATTGTAATATAAAATATGAATTCGCATGTTATAAATCATACACTTTTATCAAATAATATTTTTAATTACAAGTAAAAATATGTTTACTTTATAAAATCCTTAGTTTATTACATCTGTTACTATCTTTACTTAACATCTATTTCTTTATTATAATAATTCACTTTATTATATCTATTAACTTTACTCTATATCTTTACTTTACTATTTAAGGAAATAACTCAATAAAGATTAAATAGTAATACATACGTTTTTAACATATTATTTAACGTAGTCACAGATTTAATGAAATAATATAGTTTTGTATTTTAACTATGGATTTTATGTCACGCGCCCCTGGGTAAAGCTAAGTGAGTAACGTCTTGCAGCGCTTTCATCCAAGACCAAGCTGTCTAAGTTTTTGCCAGCTGCATTAGAAAAACAAACTATGGATTTTTATTTCATTATGCTTCATGTAAAGAAAATTTATTAGAATAATATCAAACTAATTTCACGTGTAACTTTGAGAACTTTTCTGATCGATTTGCATTAGTTTTCGTCCAAGAAGTATGCGGCTTTATTGTCATTTGGCTAGCGCACTGGTGTTTAGTACCACAGACTTCAGTTTCGTATCCTGGATGTGGTATGGATGTTTGATGTGGTTCAGAACCCACGTTAAATTGTAGGTCCTAGTCTGTTTTGCCTTCTTGTGCACAAGATGACGGTAGAGCGACAAACAAACCTCAAAATTTATTCCATGGCCTTTGAATCACCTTGTATTTTTACAAACATAAAAACATATTTAAACGTTATATAATCCACCTAAAAGAATTCTTTATTTATTCAAAATAAACATGTACCCCAGAAATTTATAATAAATGAAACACATTATAAATTATCAAGCCATATTTTTTGCACGATGACTAAATATTGCAGAGCATTTTTACACCACAACCATGCTACCAAACTAGTACTATTGAAGGAGATGATTAAATCTACACCAGACAATTTTAAACCGAAATGGAATTCAAGAACAAGAACAGAGTCGCTCTAAATCTTTGTGGCGTGTCCCACGAGAAAATGGAATCTTCGCTCCGAAGAAATATGACTTTGCTCCCTGCAGATTTATGTGGACACCAAGATGATAATTACCATTACAATTACATTTCGAGCAAAAATGACACACTTCAGAAAAGTAAAAATACAAATATTTGCATGTAATTTAGTCAAAACGCTGTGACTTTGCCGTGCTTAATTGTCTGGCGAAAAGCTTGTCGTGGCACTGGGAAAAAGTTGTAAAATGGTGAAAAATGAAACTCAAAAGAAAATTAAGATTTTTTTAAACTTTTTATCATTATTATTCTTTGTATTTCTTCTTCTTAAGAAACAAACAAAATAGTCTTAAGTTAGGTTGGAAAAAAATAACTTGAAGACGTTTCTAATTATATGAAGAACATTGTTTTATTTGAGTTTTTTTTTTTTAACTACGTAAGTCGAGCTTTGTTAAATTGCTTTGTTAATTTTCTTTTTCTTGAAAACGTTTCGCTTAAAAATGTGCGTAATAATGTATAATTACAATTAAAGTTGGTTTATCCTGCTAAAAATTTAAAAATATTTTTTTTTTTGGATATAATTATTTTTAGTATTCCTTTATGGTGGATGAAACCTGTAATTTATTATAGGGGGATATTTTTATTCTTCTCTGAGGATTATGCGTTTTCCCAAGAACTTTAATTGGTTAGGAAATAATCTTTTGAAACGGAATAGCTTTTGTACAAAACCCCATTGTATTAATAATTCACTTTCATAATATCATTCTAGCGCTTGTAACGCATTAGAAAGCTATATTTATTTCTCCAAGTGTCGGTTAGAATATAAACAAAATTTAATTTCTTTCGAAATAAATGAAGATGAAAAAATGTTTGGAAAACGGTATTATTAATTTCTTTTTAAAAAATTGGAGTGGTTTTTCACGCTGTTAAGTTTTAATTTTAAGATGTAATGGTATTTTTTGTCATGTATTTTGATACGAAAACATGGGTTTTAATATTTTAATCTGGGATAGTTATATATATTCATCATTTCACACTGGAATTGTGACACTTAATGACCGCATTATTTTCCTATTTTCTGGTGTTTCATTGGATGGTTTATTAGTCATAAGAAAGCTGCTTTGCTTATAAATGGTTTAGGATTGTATTTGCTTATAAATGGTTTAGGATTTCATGCGTTTAAATTTGATATGTCCATATCATGGATTTTAAAGCTGTAACAAGTTATCTAAAGTTATTGAAAAAATTATCGGCTAAAAAAAATAGATTTATAAGTGAACGCTAAGTGGAATTCAAATTAAACTGCTTTTGTTTTAAAATTTTCTTACGCAGTGTTTAGCCGAATTTTTATAATTCTTCAAATTTTTAATAATAAAATAAAAAATTATTTCGCACGTTTTAAATCATACCGTTTTATTAAATAACATTTTTAATTATAAATAAAAATATCATTACTCTTTCTTTACTAAAAATATCTTTACTATAATCTTTTCTTTATAATATCTTTTTACTATATATCTTTTCTTTATCTTTTATAATATCTTTTTTTTATCTTTACTATATATCTTTTCTTTATAATTTACTATATATCTTTTCTTTATAATATCTTTACTATACATCTTTACTTTATAATATCTAAATTACAGTATGAAGATTGGTTTTTTTAACATATCTTTATTAACATGTTATTTAAATAGTCTTTACTTTATGAAATAAAATATTTTTTATTATTTTAACAATGCATTTTTATTTTGCATATGTTAAATGTTATTTAAAAAATTTATTAGAATAATATAAAAATTAATTTCATGTGTAACTTTGAATTCTTTTTTGATTGATTTACATTGGTATTTTCCGACGGAATATGCAGCCTGATGGCCAATTGGCAATCGCTCTGCCGTTTAGTACCTTAGTCTTTAGGTTCGAACCTTGGTTGAGACATGGATGTTTGTGAGTGCTTCGAAATCCGTTAAATTATAGGTACCCATCTAATTAGCAAAAGTGTGAAAAAAATGCCCGCAGAGCGACAAACCAAAAAAATCTTAAAAATTTGTCCTATAACAATTGAATCATATTGTATATTATATTATGAACTATAATATTTGTTCGACAGCTGGCTCATACACACAAATAAACTCAAATAAAAAACGTGGACTCTATTAATCTCCTTTATTTAGGCAGCCATCACACTCGAAGATGAACTGACCACACAACCTCTCTCTGGGGTTACACTTATTGAACTCTTTTATTTATGCAGCCATCACACTCGAGGATGGACTGCCACACGACCTTTCTCTTTGGTCGCAGTTGTTCAACTGCCTTTTCTTACATTCCTTTCTCTCTCGTCATCTCACCCCTGCCAGACACCCCCACAGACAGGATGTTTACTGGACATAGGGCGTTGACTTCCCCTATGCACGGGGACCTGGGTTTTGACACAACATACCGCCACCCATTGACATGTTTACTAAACATTCAATAATATACAATAAATCATTCTAACATACAAAATTAACAATTCTAAACATATAATAAGTCATTGAAAAAAAAAATATATATATATGTATACATTGTACTAAATTTAAACAAATTACAAACATAATACCATGAATATAAATAAAAGTACTCTAAAGGAAATTACTCTGGCATAGGCAAAACACACACTTTTGATACTGGTCTCTTAAAAATTCCACTCTGGGTTTTTATATTAAGTACTCTGATTTTATTATCAACACCATAATAAATATCAATTATTCTGCCTAGAGACCATTTGTAAGTAGGTAAATTATCATCAACCAATAGCACTAAATCACCAATGTTTACATTGTCTTTTTCAAAGACCCATTTATTTCTTTGTTGCAATTCACTTAAATAGCTACGGTGCCATTTTTTCCACACTAATTGAACTATTTTAGTTACCCTTTGCCACTTATTAAGATTATTATCTTTTAAATCAATTAAATTAGGCTCTAAAATAGCGTTCATTGATCGATTAATCAAAAATGGGCTGGAGTTAAAACTTCGAAGTTATCACTATCAGTAGAAATTGGAATCAATGGTCTAGAATTCAAAATTGCTTCAGTTTGTATACATACAGTTAAAAACTCTTCATAATTTAAACTAGCACCTTTAACTACTCTTCTAAAATGAAACTTAAATGATTTAATGGCCGCTTCCCAGAGACCACCAAAATTTGGGGCTCGAGGGGGAATAAATTTCCATTCAATACCTTCTTCACATAAATATGAAGATAACTTAATATCAGGATTAATCACTAACTCATGAAACTTTTGAATTTCTCTGTTCGCACCTACAAAATTCTTTGCATTATCAGAGTATAATTTAGCACATTTGCCTCTACATGCAATAAATCTTTTTTAAAGCAGCTATAAAGGATTCGGATGATAAATCAGAAACAATCTCAATATGCACTGCCTTAAATACAAAACAAACAAATAAACATACATACATTTTACACACAATACTCTTTCTTTGTTTACCAATTTTAACCAAAAATGGTCCACAGAAATCTACTCCTGAAACATTAAATGGATAATTCAAGGTAACTCTATCTTTTGGTAAACTACCCATTATTTGTGTTGACACTATAGGTTTTACTTTAAAACAAATAACACATTTATGCACTATTTTTCTACAAATAGATTTTCCACCTATAGGCCAGAATTTCTCACGTACATGACACAAAAAGAGCAGATAATCCTACATGAAAATATTTTATATGGTAATAAGAAATTAACATCTCAGTAAATGCATGATTTTTAGGGAAAATTATAGGGTGTTTTTTATCAAAACTACATTCCGCATTACTCAAACGTCCACCTACTCTTAAGATTCCATCTAAATCTAAAAAGGGATTTAAAGATTTTAATTTACTCTTTGACATAACTTTCTTATCTTTCAATAGACTTTTGATCTCACAGGAAAAACCTTTCCTGTTGAATAGATTTTTACCAGAAATATCTCAGCAATATTAGTTTCTATCATACATGAATAACTAAACAATAATAATATATATAAATTATCAATATAAATAAATTATCAATTGAATAATTTAATTTAAATGACAAACACCTGGTATTTTTAATAAATCTAAATATGTAAAACTTTTATATAATTATTACTTAAACTCAATAAATAGTTCATGAAATTTACAGTCACTTGTTTCATAAACAATTTGTTCTCACCAACACTGGATCACTCAGTTCAGAAAAGTTCTCGTCCTGTTTATCAAGGATCTGGATCGGTTGATCAGGATACTTTTCTCCAGCCAGGAACTCTGGTCTCACCTAATGTGGTATCACTGGAAATCAGATGACAATCGATGAATTGTAGCAACTCTGATGAGCACGAAAGTCTTTTAATCACTTGATTTCGAATCACTCCAATAAACTACTTAGATGTCTTAAGCTTCAAGGCACATTCACAAAAGAAGTTGATGAATTCTCAAAATTAAAACGTTGAAGACCATTGAAGCATATTAAACACCAACTGTAACAGATGTTATACTCTCACACGAACAGTTGAGGTTCGGCAATGGCATTTGCTGTTCAGTGCATATTCCCTACCAGCCACCTCTGTTTCTTGGACGGTCCCATAGTTGAACGACTCCTGTAGCTTGAACTCCTGTGGTACTCCACCACATCCATATGATGGTTTACCATATCTGCTTCCTCTATCTCTCCATAACGGAAACCATCTCCTCTGACTCCACGGTATTCTCCTCCTCCACAGCTCCTCGTTTATCTCCACTGGAATAGCCACCATCTTTACTGCCACGGACTTCTCCATCACCACGGTCTCCTCGTTTAACTCCACCACCTCGGGATGGGTCCACTCTTATCTCTGATCCATTGATAGTAGCTCCATTCATGGTCTTTGAGGAACAATTAAATACTCGTAATTTCTCAGGCCGGTAAACGCCATGATGAGTTGCATGAGTAGCATCTGGTACTTTTTCCTCAATTATTTTCTCGCATATAGAATTTTCACTATCACCTGTTAATTCCAATTTCTCAAACCCTTCTACTGGCCAAATTTTTCTCAATGGAAAATCAACTTTATCTGTGGATAGTCCACAATGTTCTCTATTTACATTTCCTGTGGTGCTGCACCCAGACACCACAAAGCCGAACACAGTATTCTGAAGAATAAGATTTGAATTTTCCATATCTCTCTCCTCAACATCATTTTCTTTCACAGAAGTACGTGGTCGATTAGAAATCATGGGCTTTACAGGTAATGCAGGCTTAGAAGGAACTACAGGTTTTACACTGCGAGAATCAATAGATTTAGGTTTCTCTTTACTTGCTTCTAACACAGATGATGTTGTTGAAGGAATATGAGAGGTTTGAGTTTGGTGGAGAGAAGTGTTGCTGTTTGAATCACTTGATTTCTTGGATTCGTTCAAGTTCTTTTTTTTGTACTGACTTTGTTAGAAACATCTTTTTCTGGAACATTGTCAGTTTTTGCACTGTTTTGCTGTGCAGAAGTATTTGATGCAGAATTACTTGAATTATAAGCATTGGAAAATGGTCGGGGTGTAAGATTACACATGTTTGATGTTGGCTTCACAACTGATAATGGAGTAACATTTTTCTTATAGAAGTTGAAGAATCTAAACTATTGGGCCATGACTCATCTTCAGTTGAGGAAGACAAAGAGTCATCACTCACTCCTTTATTATAGCTAATTTGGGAAGTTTTTAGCTGAATCCCTTTTCCATTTCTCAAGTTCCAACTCTTTTTCAAGTTTGGCCAACTGAATTTTCTCTATCTCTAATTTTATTTCACTCTTTTGTCCCTCTTGAATTTTTCTTTCTTTTCCCTCCTTTCTTCTAAAATATCATCCACAAGATTGCGCACTATCTCAACCCTGCTTCTATAGACATGACTGGTTTGATCAAGTCAATCAAGTCTATTTTTCTAGCATTGACTGGAATGGTTAAGCCCATCTCTTTAAGCTACCTCTTTTAGCTCATCCTTCTTTAGATTTAAAATAACAGACATTGTTTATTCACTTAAATTCCACTAAACAATGCACACCAAAACTTAACCAACCCTATTAAACTAAACACTTTAATACAACACCTTAATTAACCTAAATTAACACAACAAACAAAAGCAACTAACACATAAAAACTAAAACTAAACAATCGACAATGCTAATTAGGCAATATCCACAATAAAGACACACTATACTTTAGTACTATATACTAAATCAAGCTAAATGTCCAACACATTAGAATTATTAAAACTTCACCTACCGAACTCATCCATAGAATATAGCCAAACTTTCGCGGAAATCAATGGATCATTATTTTAATGCATCAACTAATCCGTCTCCGCGAGACTGGACCAAAATGTTCGACAGCTCACACACAAAATAAACTCAAATAATATTCGTGGACTGTATTAATTAATCTCCTTTATTTAGGCAGCCATCACACTCGAAGATGAACTGACCACACAACCTCTCTCTGGGGTTACACTTATTGAACTCTTTTATTTATGCAGCCATCACACTCGAGGATGGACTGCCACACGACCTTTTCTTCTGGCAGTTGTTCAACTGCCTTTTCTTAGCCATTCACACTTCTTTCATCACCCCCCTGCCAGACACCCCCACAGACAGGATGTTTACTGGACATAGGGCGTTGACTTCCCCTTGGTTACACCTGTTTTGTTCAACTAATTGAACATTATATAATCTTTGTTATATAATGTAGATTGTCTGCTATAATAAATGCGAATCAATTGAACATTATACAATCCATTCCAGAATAAAATAATTTTTTTATTTATTCAAACAAACATGTACCTCTAAAATTTATAATAAAAGAAACACAGATAAATTATTAGGCCATTTTATTTTAGTACGATGACAGAAAATGTAGAGTATTTTTACAACACGACACTGTTACACAACTAATCCTATTGCGGGATATGATTAAATCTACAGACAAATTTTGAAACCGAAATGGAATTCAAGAACCTGAACAGAGCGGCACTAAATCTTTCTGACTTGCCCTAAGAGAAAATGGAATCTTCACTCCAAAGAAATGTGATTATTCTCCCCTGCAGACTTCTATGGACACGAAGATTATAATTACCATGATAATTACATTTCGAGCAAAATGACACACTTCAAAAAAAATAAAAGTGCAAATATTTGCCCGTAATTTAGACAAAAGGCTGTGACTTTGCTGTGCTTAATTGTCTGGCGTATAGCTTGTCGTTGTGCTGGGAAAAATTGTAAAACAGTGAAAAATGAAACTCAAAATAAAATTACGACTTTTTTTAACTTTTTATCGTTGTTATTCTTTGTTATTTCTTCTAAGAAATGAAGAAAATCGCTTTAAGCTACGTTGTTAAAAAAAATTACTTGAAGACGTTTCTAATTATATATGAAGGACATTGCTTTCTTTTTCCTTGAACGTTTCGCTTAAAAATGTGCGTAATAATGCATAACTACAATTAGAGTTGGTTTATTCTGCTAAGAATTTGAAAAGAATTTTTGGAAATAATTATTTTTAGTATTCCTTTATGGTGGATGAAACCTGTAATTTATTACAGGGGGTATTTTATTCTTCTCTAAGGATTATGCGTTTTCCAAGAACTTTAATTTGTTAGGAAATAATCTTTTCAAACGGAACAGGTTGTTGTTAAACCCCATTGTATTAATAATTCACTTTCGTAAAATCATTTTAGCGCTCGTAACCCATAAGAAAGCTTTATTTATTTCTCCAAGTGTCGGTTAGGAATATAAACAAAATTTAATTTCTTTCGAAATAAATGTAGATGAAAAAATGTTTGAAGAACGAAATTACTAAATTCTTCTTTTAAAAAAAAAAAAAAAAAATCGAAATGGTTTTTAAATGCTGTTATATGTTAATTTTAAATTGTAATGGTATTTTTTATGAGGTTTCTGATACGAATAAATGAGTTTTTAATATTTTAATCTGGGATAGTTATATATATTCATGATTTTCACTT
This sequence comes from Caerostris extrusa, assembly GCA_021605095.1. Lineage (NCBI taxonomy): Eukaryota > Metazoa > Arthropoda > Arachnida > Araneae > Araneidae > Caerostris > Caerostris extrusa. Next base: position 13,987 of record BPLR01000395.1, on the reverse strand, counting down.
GAATTGAGAATCTTAATGACAGCATTATTTTCTTAATTTCTATTGTTTTATTGGATGATTTATTATTCATAAGAACGGAGCTTTGCATATAAAATGGCTTAGGATGCCATGTGTTGAAATTTAATACGGGATTTAACGGATTTTAAAGATTTAATGAGATATCTAAAGTTATAGAAAAAAATACTCTCCTGAAAAATTGGATTTATAATTGAACGGTTAGTGGAATTTAAATTAAACTGCTTTTGTTTCAAATTTTTTTGAATGATTTTGAGCTAATACTTCATAATATCAAATTTTTAATAAGGATTTGCATGTTATAACTCATACCGCTTTTTACAAATAATATTTTTAATTATAACTAAAAATATCTTCACAATTTAAGTAAATGACATAATAAAAATTGATTATTAACATATGTTAGTCAACATAATATTTAACATTGTCAGGAATTTAATGAAATGAAATATTTCAGTATTTTAATTATGCATTTTATTTCCTACACACTTAATTTAAAGAAAATTCCTTAGAATGACGTAAAAACCAATTTCATATGTAACTTTGAGAAATTTTTAGTCTGATTTACATTAGTTTTCTCCAAAGAGGTATGCGACTTGATATCCAATTGACTAGCTCCTTGGAATTTGCTACCACAGGCTTCAGGTTCGAATCCTGGCTGTGGTAGAATGTGAGTGGTTCAGAACACACGTTAAATTGTAGGTCTCTGTTTAATCAGCCCAAAAAGTGAGCACACAATGACTATAAAGCGATAAACCGAACCAAACCAAAATCAAAATTTCTCAAATGGCCTTTTGAATGACCTTTGTATATTATCAAAATGAACTAAAATATCTAAACATTATATAATTCAAATAAAATTATTTTTTTATTTATTCAAAACTAACACGTACCCCTTAACTATAATAAAAGGAAATACAGTATTAATGATTTAGACTTATTTTTTAACACAATGAGTAAAAAATGGAGATAATTTTTATTTCATTGCCATGTTACACAACTAATCCTATTGCGGGAGATGATTAAATCTACACCAGACCATTTTTAAAACCGAAATGTAATTCAAGAACAAGAACACACTAAATATTTCTGACGTGCCCCACGAGAAAATGGAATCTTCTCTCCGAAGAAATATGACTTTGCTCCCTTCAGATTTCCATGGACACCAAGAATATAATTACCATTATAATTACATTTCGAGCAAAAAATGACACACTTCAGAAAAGTAAAAAGTACAAATATTTGCCCGTAATTTAGACAAAACGCGGTGACTTTGCCGTGCTTAATTGTCTGGCGTAAAACTTGTCGTGGCGCTGGAAAAACTTGTAAAATGGTGAAAAATGAAACTCAAAAGAAAATTACTATTTTTTAATACTTTTTATCATTATTATTCTTTGTTATTTCATCTAAGAATTGAATGAAAGTAGCTCTAAGCTAAGTTGGGAAAAAAAAAAACTTGAAGACCGTTCTAATTATATGAAGAACATTGTTTTATTTGAGCTTTTTTTAACTACGTAAGTCGATCTTTGTTAAATTGCTTTGTTAATTTTCTTTTTCCTTGAACGTTTCGCTTAAAAATGTGCGTAATAATGCATAACTACAATTAGAATTGGTTTATTCTGCTAAGAATTTGAAAAAGAATTTTTTAGCATTCCTTTATGGTGGATGAAACCTGTAATTTATTACCGAAGAGTATTTTTATTCTTCTCTAAGGATTATGCTTTTCCCCAAGAACTTTAATTTGTTAGAAATAATCTTTTCAAACGGAATAGCTTGGTGTTAAACCCCATTGTATTAATAATTCACTTTCGTAATATCATTTTAGCGCTCGTAACATATAAGAAATCTTTATTTATTTCTCCAAGTGTCGGTTAGGAATATAAACAAAATTTAATTTTGTTCCAAAATAAATGTAGATGAAAAAATGTTTGAAAACGGTATTATTAACTCCTTTTTTTTAAAGTAGAAAATGCGTTTTAAATGCTGTTAAATGTTAATTTTAAAATATAATGGCATTTTTGTGATGTTTTTTATACGAATAAAAAATGAGTTTTTAATATTTTAATCTGGGATAGTTATATATATTCATGATTTCACACTGTAATTGAGAAACATAATGACAGCATTATTTTCTTAATTTCTGGTGTTTTATTGGAGGGTTAATTATTCATAAGAGAGGTGCTTTATATAAATGGTTTAGGATTTTATGTGTTGAAATTTAATAGGAAGCTTCATGGATTTTAAAGCTGTAATGAAAAGTCGAAATTTATTGAAATGAAATATTGTTCTAAAAAAAACTAGATTTACAATTGAACGGTTAGTGGAATTCAAATTAAACCGTTTTTGTTTAAGACTTTTTTTTTTTGCATAATTTTCTGCTGTATAATTTATAGTATTTTATTTTTGAATAATTAAATAAAATAATTTTGATCCACATTGATTTAATGGCTTCATTGTTTTACCCATACTGTTTTTTTTTACGAATATTTTTATTATAAATAAAAATAGATTTATTTTTAAGTAAATATAATAAAAGATTAGTTATTAACACATACTTAACATATCATTTAACGGAATCAGGGATTTAACGAAATAAAATATTTTCGTATTTAAATTATGTATTTTATTTCACCATACTTAATTTAAAAAGAAAATTAAATAAAATAATATAAAACTGGTTTCATGTGTAACTTTAAAAACTTTTATAATTCATTTACATTAGATTTTTTCCAAGAAGCATGCGGCCTAATGGCGAATTGACTATCGATCTGGCCGTTCGTACCTCTGGCTTCAGGTTCGAATCCTGGCTGTGGCTTGGAGGTTTCTGAATGGTTCGAATCCACGTTAAACTGGAGGTCCTGGTCTAATTAGCCTAAAGTGCTCGCCGTAGAGCGACAAACCAAACCAAACGCAACAATTATTGTTTATGCATTTCAGTTGGATTAAAATAAAAATATTATTTTTTATAGTTAATAAATTATGCTTCACAGATAAAAATAAATATTAAAAATTCTCTTTTATTAATTGGAACAGCCCCATGGTGGGCCAAGCTGTCTACCTACTGGCAGTTTTCTAAACAGGAGATGTTTTCTTTTTTACAGGGTAGGATTGTCAGTCTTACGCCTAACACTGTTCAGTCATATGAGACAGGAACTTAGGGTTTAGAGTGGATTCGGATCCACTAAAAACATCCATAGTACCGCCGGGACTTAAACCCGGAACCTGTTGCACCGAGCGCTTGTCACTCAGCCATCAGGACCCTAAAGATTCTGTGCGTTTATTTAAATTAAATCGTTAAAATTAAAAAAAAAAAAAAACTTATTATTAAAACTGATTAACCATTAAAATAAAATTAATTATTTGAGAACTTGCAAAAATCATTTTTGAAGGAAATAGTAACATAATTAAATATTTTAAAAAAACCTGAGATTCTCTATCCAAACTGTTATACAAAGCTAAAAAAAAAAAAAAAAAAAAACCAACTCAAAAATACTTAATTTCTTTTTTCTTTTTTTTTTTTTTTTTTACTGAGATATTTGTGTAATTAATTTTTGTAAATTATTAAATCATTTCAATATGTATATATAATGTTTGGAATATTTGAATGCAAATTAGGTTAATGTTGATTTTATACATAAAATAAATAAAATAAAAAAGAGAGAGGGATGAATAATTATCTTTACATTAATAAAAAAATCATTAAATGTATAAGTACACTGTTAAAATTTTGAGAATTGTTTGGAAGTCTTATTTCTCAACGGAAATGTTTGCTGAGAAAGGCGTACATTTTTCTGCGCTATTGATCAAACCATAAAATAAACCAAATCGCTATCGTTTGTTTTTATGATCCTCATATTTAAATATGACAAATATTTTGGATGCGTTTCCTATATTTTCAGCATTTCTTTTTAAAAGTTTTATTGGTGTAATATTTTTTTTTTAAATGCTTGCTTTATGTAGAAATTCCTTTGAAAAATATATAGCTAATTTTTATTTTCATTTGTAATTAGAAAGGGGAAAAATCTAGATTTTTCCCTTTCCATCATAAGTAAAGTTTGTTCGGAGGAGGAAAATTTGTTTCATGTATTCTCAATTTTTCATTGAAATCCATGTATTTGTCAAGGTTTGGTTTGTCGCTGTACGATCATTTAGTGCATACTTTAGGCTAATTAGACCGGGACCTACAATTTTACGTGGATTCTTAACCACTAACGAACAAACCTGTTACTGTCAGGATTCGAACCTGAAGCCTGTGGTACCAAAGGCCAGATAATTAACCATTGGTCTTCAGGCCGTATATGTCTTTTTTAATTATGTAGCAGTAGGTTACTATTATTTGATCCCTCTTCTCTCAGTTTAAATGATAAATGGGCCCCGTGGCCGAGTGGCTAGTGCTCGATACCACAGGTTTCAGGTTCGATTTCCGCCGGTGGCATGGATGTTTGTAGTTGTTCGAATCCACTTTAAGCCGGAGGTCCCGCTCTCATACGACCGTAGAGCGTCACAGAACCCCTTGAGTCTTCATCTCCCCCACATCATTTCCAAACTATAAGGGGGCAACTCAGCTCTAGCCACAGTGATGTGGTGTGGTGTGGTGTAGTAGTAATAGTAGTAATAATTTAAATTATGAGCAGTTCTTTCAAAATTTGGAACAATAACTATTTTTTAAAGAAAATCTTCTTATATGAACATTCTTCTTTTTTGTTATTTGCACAATTTTATTTTTGCACAAATATATTAATTATATTTCACCATTATAAAAAAACATTTTAATCAAGTTGTTTTTTTTCTATACATTGTTCTTCAGCCTTGTAAATAAACAAGTTATGCCTACCTCCATTTGTCCATCAATTCCTTAGCAATATGAACATAACGTTATGGAAGAAACTTTTAGAAGTAACAGACACATAGTTGCTTTCATGTATGAGAAAACACTCAGATTACACAAACTAACCATCGATATAAGATGTTTATACATACTGTGTAATCCATCATTTCCCTGCCTTTTCTAAAAGCAGTGACTGCAAGGAACGACATCAGTGGATTCAACTTAAATCCTCCTGTTAACTACTTCCACGCTGTTCACCATTCCACTAAGTAAAAGCTTTACTTAATTAATATTTTTGTAATATTTATTAAGGTTTAAATGTATTCACGATTAAAATAAAAAGATTAAAGTTCATAATGATGCATTGAAAATATAAAATAACAAAAGGCTCATTCTTAAAAAAACAGATTTTCAGAAATGACTAAAAATCTTCCTAATCTTACAATTTCCTTTGTGATTAATTTCCCAAACTATATGTCGGCAGAAATGATACTAATTCAAACAGATCATTTTAAATAGCTTGCGTTTTAAAAACTACAGCTAATAATCTGTCGTTAATTAGCTAATCTATAAAAAAAAGAAGCTAGAAAATGTCTGAATATCATTTCTAACGCTTTTTAACATTTTTGACTCAGGATTTCCAACAGATTATTTTTCCATAAAAAAGCAACTTAATTCTAAAATTTACAGAGCAAACTCTAATTAAAACCGATTTGTTTTCCAACGAATAATTTAAACACCTTCCCAGCTGGATAATGTTACTTTCAAAGATGATGAACTAGAAAAGGGTGTTTAGTGCAATCATTTCTTTCATTGCCACATGCAACAGTGTTAATTACCGAACATGCAGCTGCCACAAGGGTTTAATTTATGACTGGTATGATCATTAGAGCAACTATCGTTGCAGACATTAACAAAAGATAATGATGGTTCCGTTCATATCTCTTCGTTTACAATCGCAATTGAATGCCTTGTCTCCAATGCAACATTCAACAATCTTTTTTGAGATTAATGCTATCGAAACTTTTTAATGCCTATCGATAACCGATGGTCGTGATGCCCAACGAAGTCTCGCGGGTTATAGGATCTGATTAGTAATCTTCATGTAATTAGTAGACTATTTTGAAAGTTGTTTCGGTGTTCCAACAACTGAAATAGATTACTAATTACGGGCGCGATTGTTGTACAGATATTATCTCTTTCAACTGAGTTTCTTTGTGTGTGTTAAAAGTATTTTCTGTCGTTAGTAGGATTTCAGTGTACTTTTATTTTTAAAAGCCTTTATGCTGTCACACATGTTATTGTTGCTCTATAGCAACTGGTAATACAGAGGCATTTAATATGCTATAAGCAAGGTCTGCACCTACGTTACACATTTATCACTATTCAATGGACACCTGTGGTTTGAAGATATGCTGCTTCCCACTGTCCATTAATCCACAAATAAAAGCTTTTTTTACTTAATTGTTATTTTTTGTAATATTTATAACTCTTTTTTAAACGCATTTTCTGTTAAAAGTGATTGTCTAATGATTACAGTTCATTGTTATATATTGAAAATACAAAACAACAAAAGGCTCATACTTTAAAAACAGCCTTTCACAGATTAAAAAATTTCTTTATCTTATAATTTCTTGTAATTAATTTCGAAACTGAATATTGGCAGAAATGATACTGATTCAATCATATTATTTTAAATAGCATGCGTTTTAAAAATAGCTACATCTAATATTCTGATGTTAATTAGCTTGGCTTTAAAAAAATAAACTGTGAAAGGATCTGGAATATCATTTCTAATGCTTTTTTTTAATCAGAATAAGATTTCAAGATGATTATTTTTCCCATAAAAAAGGAACTTAACTCCAAAATTTACAGAGCAAACTCTAATTAAAAACCTTTTTGTTTCCCAACGAATAATTTAAACACCTTCCCGCTGTGTAGTATTGCTTTCAAAGATGATGAACTAGCAAAGGGTGTTTAGTGCAATCATTTCTTTCATTGCCAAATGCAACAGTGTTAATTACCGAACCATGCAGCTGCCACCGGGGTTTAATTTATGGCTGGTATGATCATTAGAGCAACTATCGTTGCAGACATTAACAAAAGATAATGATGGTTCCGTTCATATCTCTTCGTTTACAATCGCAATTGAATGCGCTGTCTCCAATGCAACATTCAACAATCTTTTTTGAGATTAATGCTATCGAAACTTTTTAATGTCCTATCGATAACCGATGGTTGTGATGCCCAACGAAGTCTCGCGGGTTATAGGATCTGATTAGCAATCTTCATGTAATTAGTAGCCTATTTTGAAAGTTGTTTCGGTGTCTAACAATTAAAATGGATTACTAATTACAGGGCGATTGTTGTGCAGATACTATCTCTTTAAACAAGTTTCTTTGTGTGTGTTAAAAAAGTATTTTTTCTGTTGCATGTAGGATTTCAGTGTACTTTTATTTTTAAAAGCCTTTATGCCGTCACAATATGTTAATGCAGCTGGTAATACAGATGCAGTTAATTTTTATGCTGTAAGCAAGGGCTGCACCACTGTGACTCATTTAGATCTACCCAGGAGGCACGTGTAGCTTCAAGCTATGCTACGGAGGCGACTGACACTATCCTCACAACGCTCTACGATCGATCTAATAAACGTTTACCTAATTTTAATTAGCTTATATCATTCCAAAAAAATTAAATAGTTTCATTGGATGATCAACATTTAAATGAATGTTTAAATCAGCTTATAATCAATATTTAAATCAGCTTATAATCAACATTTAAATCAGCTTAAATCAACATTTAAATCCACTTATAATAATCTTCTTCATCTCCATTGGCGCAACAGCCCCTAAGATCGTCGGCCTACTGGCAGATTCCGAGAAGGAAGCTTTTTCTTTTCACGGGTAAAGTTGTCAGCCCAACGCTCTACAGTCATATTAGACCGGGACTTACGGTTTAAAGTGAATTCCGAACTATCACAGTCAAATATGATACCATCGAACCCTAAACCAGTGGCACGGAACAATAAAACGCTAGCCTCTCGGCCTTACAGGACAATTAGTCTTTACGCTGTAAGCAAGGGCTGCATCGCTGTTACCATTTAGCACAACCCAGGGTGCTTCGTGTAGTTTGAGGATATGCTACCGACGCGAGTAACAGTATCCCACAACGCCTGCGATCATATTAGACAGGGACCAACGGTTTAAAAGGTGTCCGAACCGCTACAAACATCCATGGCACAGCCGGGACTTGAATTCGAAACCTGAGGCCGAGAGCCAGACGTCACGATATGTAAAGTGGTAAATACTTAGCAAATTGTGCTTATAAAGCTTATATATTAAGAGGACCTTAAGATCTTCAACCTTTTCTATGAATCAAATATATAAACTTTTACCAACATATGTTCTTCTTGTATAACACGTAATCATTCAATCTGGTTTAATTTTTGGGGTTTAAATTCAACTCACACTTTAAAACACTCAATTCTTCGCTCAAAGTCTTGATATTCATATCACTTATTTAACTATAAATAAATTATCCTCATCGTCATTGGCGCAACAGCCCAACACAGGTCTGTCTACTGGCAAATTACTATTTTTTCAAATCTCCTTCATTATGCACAGTTGTATTGCATTGCAACAGTATAAAACAGCATTGATGTTTCGTGTTGTCACAGATCCTTCATACATATTCATGCCACCATTGGGCAAATTAAAAGTAAAAAACTATCTCCCTCAAGATTAATTTAAAAGCACAAAAAAAGCAAAAAATAAATGCAACGTGCGCAAAATGTAACGAACGTCTTATTTTGTTCGCTTATCAAAATGCAAATTGCAGCAAAATGTGTGGACAAGACGGTTCCTCACGCTCTTCACAATGGCGTGACAGACACCGACATTCCCCGACGAAGATGATGTTTGTTAGGAATTTGCATTAAGCCTATTCTTCCAAATTGTCCACGATGATGCATTCGTTTGCTAATTGAAGGCACGCTGAGACACCCGAAACAAATTTTTCTACCAGACAAAAATAAATTATACTAAGGCAGTCGTAGAATAAGTTATTCACCTAATGGTTCCACGAATACCGCCCAAACATTTACTTCGTGAAAATTGTCCCAAAAGCAATCCATATAAGTTGAATTACCGAGTGGTTTGCAGCAACTTTCACCTAGTTTTAATGTTTAATAAAGCTGCATGTTGCGCAGTGTTTGTTCTTTGTAAATAAGTTCGCTTTCGTTGTGAAACTTTTCGCTGTACGATCGAAATTGTTTTGAAAACAGTTCATGAAAAATTGTGTAACTCATTTTCAATTCAATTTACATATTAATATTTCGTTGAATAAACATAATTTTAAAAATTACATATAATTTTCTAGGAAACATTTAAGGATTATTGCATGAACGCTTTTGCACGTATAGAGGCACTGAACGAGTTGCTCGAATAATAACAAGATAAATGAGTTGTACAAATAGTGGCACGTTAAAACACTCATACAAATAGTGGTACAGTGATCGAGTTGTACGAATATTGGCACGTTGAACGAGTTGTACAAATAGTGGTACTCTAATCGAGTAGTACGAATAGTGGTAAGTTGAACGAGTTGCACTGTGGTACACTGAAAGAATTGTGCGAATAGTGGTATGTTGAACGAGTTGTACAAGTAGTGGTACGCTGAACGAGTTGTACAAATAGTGGTACGCATAACGAGTTGTACGAATAGTGGTACACTGAACGAGTTGTACAAATAGTGGTACGCTGAACGAGTTGCATTCATAATTTTTAATAAACACCTTCAAAGGACACGATGCTATTATCCTCCCCTTCGATCGTTTCACTGCCTACTAGGGTGCCGCCGATGTCGTCCACTTTGGGTACCACCTATTTAGATGCACAAAAATGAATGTTTTTACTTAAAATTCATCACAGCATTAACTATTATTACCTTATTTGACATTAATGGTGCGATTACAATGATTTATGACAAAGTTAGTTGGTTATGGAGCAATAAAGTGTTCTAACTATTAAGATAGGCTACTAATTGCGTCAGCGTTGCACACGAATAGTTATTGTTTCAACTAAGCTTCTTCATTTCCCCTTTACCAAATATAGCCAGGCAGTTTAATTTAAATTATATGCTTCAAGGATTTCGCACGTTTCCTTTGACCGTAATTTTTAATCAAAAAAAAAAAAAAAAACAAGAAATATTATTAAAAAAAAGTACATTTAAGTACAAATTTTAAAAATAAAATGTTAATGCCATGCATAAATCTGAATTGAATTCAATTATTTAATCTTTGCTTTTAGGAAAAAAATGTCATCGTAATGTCCTAGATTGCAAGATTGGATTTTTGCATAATTAATGTGACGAAAATTGATGAGAACGATATTAAATGAAATATTTCGATTATTTATTATTGTTCAATTCTTAATTATTGATTGATTCAGTAAGTAAATAATTAATTTCGGAGGTTTAAATTTACTAAATCATCAACTTTTTATGTATTGAAAATACTTGAGAAATGACACAAATAACTTGATAAAATTATTTAAAAACTTTTTACCTTAATAATTAAGTTTAAAAAAATTCTTGAAATTACTGAATTCACAATATTTACCATTATTCTGAGAGACACAATACGACATACTATTTGTTATTTTTAAATGGTTTTATTACAGCAATATATTTTGGGGGAGCCAGTTGTAACCAAAATACTATCTGGTAAAAGTTTTGAAAAACTACTTCAGAATAGCATACACATTGTGTACTTAGGCATAAAATTAGCATATATTACAGCAAACTTTGGAAATAATTCTGTGGTATTACATTAATAACTTATTCATGACTTTAAATATTAATTGTAATATTTTAGAATTAGCAATGATGTTTTTAGATAACATGGTTTCTTTTGTTTAAAAACTGAAATGCAAATATCAGTAATGTAATTATTTCACTTATATTTCTATAGTTACCGTTGTAAGCACAAGTAAACATGCAAATAAAAATGCTGTACTAAAAAACAGTTACATAAATTTAAAAATATTTTCAACATTTACTTTTAAAAACTATGCTGGTGATGTACGTGATAATTTTTTTTTTGTTGTTCATTTTTACCTCAAAGAAAAACATTCTCTTCAGTTTATATGCAAAGTTATATGCAAATGGATTTAAAAAAAAAAAAAAGTGTTTTTATCAACATGATTTTTTACATATATATATATAAACGATGAAAAATAATTTTAAGAAAATAAGCATTTTTAAAAACAAAATTAGGTTTCATAGCACAGATTTTTAGCTTAAAAAGACAAAGCAAGGCTCGTAAACACATTACAAAATAAAAACGTTAACAAATTTACTTAAATATTAAATCTCATATTAGTGTACTTTAACATAAATAAAAATTGTTATTGTTGATCGCATGTTTTTCTGTGAACTGAAAAAAGATTGCACACATTTGATAATATAATATTTCTAACGCTGGGTTGGCCAACCCAAATGATCTTCGGTCCACTTTGGAAATGCATTCTTGAACTACCGGTCCGCATATAAAATTATATATCCCCATATTAGATTTAGACCACTGTAGACATTTTTAAACATAATGAGTTATTATTTTTGTGTTTACTATTATTTTTACACGTGAGCATAGATAATATAATAATAATGATATTAAACGCAATATTGTAAAGAAATATACAACACAGAAAATGAAATAAATAAATATAAACGAAAAAAAAAAAATGGAATTTTTAAAAATATTCATTTTGCTAGTGCGACATTTGTTTCTCTACTATTTCACTTAGCTTTTGCAAATCGATCTCAATTTATGTATTTGCACATTGTATGGGTTTTGAGGTAGAACGTCCGTTATCTTTGATCGTGTTTTTGTATTTGGTCAATTTCCTTTAGAAAAAGTTCGCACGTGTAAGTAGAACCAAAACCGTAAGATGACCAAACGACACGATATTAGACGTAAGTTGAACCAAAGTGCTAACAAATTGAACTAAGAGTCTGGTTTGCTCTGTTATTCAACCATCAATCTGTGCGTAACTAGATATGGTCATGGTGAGTGGTGATATATTAATCAACTTTTCGCGCACTTTTATCCCGGAAAAAAAGTAGCTATGAGTGGTTAACAATTTTTAAACATACGTTAAAAATCAACTGCTAAATCCTTTGCTGCTCCAGAACTGAAAAACTGAATTTGGATCTCTTAAGATTCGCTTACTCCTAACACCATCTAGCGTAGCGACTGTGAAGTACTGTTAAATAACTGTTGATGTGAAACCTTCTTAGAATAGTTGAATAAACTGGCGTTAAATTGTTATTAACCTTACATTTTTTGAGTTCATTTACTAGAGTAATACTAACGTAATAATTCTGTAACTAATAATTGTTATCAACGCAATTAAATTAACAGTTACGTTAATATTTGCTTAAACGGGGTATACATAATTATTTGTAGATATTTCTTTATATATGGAAAAAGTATATATTACATGAAACAAAGGGTTTGTGTATCAAATGCTTATTCGGGAATATAAGTAATTTTGAATCAAAAGTAATGTTAAAACGTTTATTAAATATTTGTTTAAATTAATTCAAATAGTTTCCCCGCATTAATCAGTGTATCATTCTGAAATTATTGTGTTTAAATGAAATATTTGAGTAAATTAATTTACTTGCTACATAAGAATTAATAAAATTTCTATATCCTTTATTAAATTATGTCATTTTAATCAATTATTTTGGTAATTAAAAATTTATTGAACATTATCCATAAACTGTATTAAGTAAAATAAAATATAAATGTCAAAGATAGTAAAATAAACATCATTAACGTAAGATAGATTTTTAGAATTAGCTAAAAAAAATGATTCTAAGTGCTCTTGCACATGAATTATTAAACTAAAAAAAAATATTTAACATGTTTTTGATAAAATCATCCGTATCCTTCTAGCTGTTCATGATCAGAATAAAAAAAATACGTAAAACTGTAAGTAAAAATTAATGCTTACTTTTTATCATTTTTCTTCATTTAATGATGTAAAAAGCTAAGAGTTAATTAGACGTGTATTGACAATCTACTAAAAATAAATAAAATTGCCATATATTAGTCCTAAAAAAATTAACCCTATTTTTAAAAAAATATCTCAAATTATGTTATTACATTCATTTCTTTGAAAAAAAAGAAAAAATTATAATTTTTCTTTCATAATTTTTTTTATGAAAGGATATAACTTCCATTTATTTTTCTTTCCTTTTGTATTTATATTAAAATCCTTCACAACGATAGGCTAACGATACCCATTTTAAATGTTAAAAGGTTAGTTTTTCTAGATGCCATATATTTACATTTCTCGCATTATATCTGTTAATATATTGATGTACAAAGAAGAAAAATATGCATATGTTTAAACTTATAACCACTTTCACACTTGCTTGTCGTTGTTATGAACAGCAAATAAAAAAAAATTGTTGTAATTTGAAGGGCATCCAAAGGTATTCTGTTTTTGGTAAATGAAAATACCGCTATGTATGAAGTCAATTTTGTGTAAGGCATCAAAGGGATTTGATCTTGCTCAATGAAGGCTGGTCTCGACACGGGGAGAAAAATGCAACCATGGGAACAGACGAACTTTTAACTTGATGTTTTAAATGAGAGTTTATGAAAACGACATAAAAAAAGATTCCTTAACTCATCCTGCAATGCCTCGCAAATTTTCGAATACATTTATATGTTCATTGTAAGATTGCTCTTAAAAAACTTTCTCTCTATGTGCTTTGTTGAAGTAAATTTTTCTAGAACATTCCCAAAACGTTTTATGATGCTGCTATGTTATAAAATTTATGTCAATTTAAAATGAACAAAAAAAAAAGAAAAGCACTGTTTTTCAAATATCATGATATAGAGAATGTATTACAACTTTCAAAAAATGTACAAATTTTTGGGAAAACCATGTTACATTAATATTCATATTAAGAAAAAGAATTAGCAACACTAGATGTTAAAAGAAACCATCATGCCTTAGTGCAAAAAGTTTTCCAACTATAAGTCTGAAATTCATTGCTAGAATGTTATTCGAGGAAAATTATGTTTCCACAGTTTATGTAATCGTGTATTTGAATAAAGGCGGGAATTTT